>VDFB02054898.1:0-52862 GCA_007258455.2 Sequoia sempervirens
TCTGCTCTAGGCTCTGGAGCCTCGGACTCTGAATCATCTGAATGCTCTGGTTGCTCTGAATTTTCTGATTCTGAGTCCTCATAATATGCCCACATCACACGATTTGCCTTGCCCTTAGGTCTTAGAGGACAATCGTGACTGGCGTCATATGGTCCCTTGCAGTAGAAGCAAAGCTGCTTCCTGCGAAGGTCATTCAGGGCCTCACGATCCAAAGGTGGGAATGCTGATTTACCTTTCGAATCGTTTTTATAATCTGATTTGTCTTTGTTATAATCAGATTTATCCTTGTTTTTATTGAAGCCCTTGTTATCTCTGAACGATGAAGAACCTCTGGAGTTGAATTTATTTGACGAGGCTGCGAACTCCATATTTCGTGCTTTCTTCATCGCCTCCTGTAATGATGGAGGATCAAAGGCTTTGATCCAGCCTCTCAGTGGCTCGGTCAAACCCTCCATAAAGAGTACCACCAATCTCCTCTCAGATATGCTCGGAACCATGACGGATAGCCTCTGAAAATCACTGATATAAGCCTCGAGACTGCCACTCTACCTCAACTGTGCTAAGTCTCTGAAGTAGGTTTCCGGATCTTTCCTGTCAAACCTCTCCACCAATCTATCCACGAACTCCTGGTAGGTAGTGATCCTGTCGTGCTGTAAAGTCACCATGCCGTGGTGCCACCAGTTGTAAGCTACTCCCTCGAGGTGCAGTGTAGCGTATCTAATAGCATCTCTCTCCGCCATCGGACGCAAAGTGAGGAATGTATCAAGCTTGCTAATCCAAGCTTGGGCTGTCATCTTCCCACTACCATCAAACATCACCAGATTGAGCCTGTTAGTTGCATGTTTGAGATCATTATTCTGCTGCCGGGGTCTCCAATCCTGTCGAGCCCTGCTGTGTTCTCGCCTCTGTGTAACAAAACGATCAAAAGAGATCCGTTCTCTGACTGCAGGAGGTATCAACTCCCACTCCTCGTTCGCTGCCATAAGGTTATCAGCAAACAAATCCTCGTGCTCATCACCTGGTATAGCCTCATCGGGCTCCTATCTCGTGAAAGTAGGCCTAGTAGGCCTATCTGCTGTCCGGGACACTGTCCTAGGAGCTCTCCGTGACCCTGCCTCACTCCTGTCGTCGTCACGATGTGGTGACCGATCTCGAATACTATCTTTGTAGTGCCCTTGTCAAGCTGTACCAAATACCTCGATCATTGTCGTTGACTGCCGCGTAGATCTCGAGTGCATGCAAAACCTACGCATCGTCGATCTGTTGATACGTGGGATCTACGTTTCTGGGTATATCTATTCTCTGACCCTATCATTCATCCGACCATGATTCCGGTACTGCTCCAAAGCTAGTTGCCTTTCAATCAAGGCACATCGCGGTATATGGTATATTATCAAATTCCTGCGGTACGCATGTGATGGCAAACCTCGGGATATGGCGAGTTGCTTCGATACCAACTGGCGAAACCCTAGTTTCCCCCTGATACTGATTCTGACTGTGTTTTTAGGTTTTTCTGACGTTTTTGGTTTTTTTGCAATTTTTGAGTTTTTTGAACAATAAATGAATGGTACGGCTTTTACAAGAAATTGAAATAAATTCTATAAAATTGCTAGATCTTCAATATGCTTAAGAAATACAATATAGAAGGAAGGCGTTGCTTTTATTTGATCAACTGGCATCAATACAAATAAGATTCTGAAGCATGCAACAAAAGAACAACAATTTTTATTGAGAAAACCTGGTATTTCTGCCACAGCTGAAAGTACAGAATTTGTACGGCTGCAATAAATGATGAAGCTTCCTCCAGTCTGGTGATCCCGAATGCTTCCAGCAACTCCAGCGCCCACACAGGTGAAGTCTGGCAACCAAAGAGTTAGGCGTTTTCTTCAAGGAACTAACACGCCTTTTTGGAAAGTACGGCCCAGGTACAGTTGTACGGCTGAGACAGCAATCAGCATTAAATGAATTCCGTACGGCCTTCACTGAACTCTCTAGATCTTTGAATATATGCGCCTTGATGAATGAAAGGTATCCTGAATGATAAGCTCTGATGAAAGCTCTGAAAATAGACAATCTCTGATGCTCAATGATTTCCTCTGAATAAGAAAACCTCTGCTGGCAATAAATCAAGTGTTATTTCACACTCTTTGAATTGCTTTCCGCTGGAGATGGCTCGTTCCCCAAGGAATTCGAGTTCAAACCCTAAGGTTCTGTGCTCAGATCAATTTGATCAGTTTCTCAAAGTCCAATAATCACATAATCGTCAAAACCCAAGGCAAAATCCTCTTTATGCTGAAAAGTGCGATTTCCTTAAGAATAGGGTTTTAATGAAATATTCATATTTTAATCTTTTAATATTTCAATAGTCACAGCTGAATATTTTAATATAATATAATTGTCACTTTTGGCCCCTTCTGATGATGGGCGCACCCCTCAAGGCAAATCACTTAAGTTATAATATAACATTATAACTTTATATTATAAATCATTAAATAATTAATATTTAATCAATACAATTAAATATTAATATCTTCCTCGTTACTCATCTAATTACTGATCCGTCTGATGCTGACGAACTCTGAAGTGATTCCGGATACTGCCAAAGCCATACTGCTAAAGCAATTAGCAAAAGTCTCCGTTTGAGCCAAAACGACTAATGACCCTCTAATCAAGCCGAGAGCCAAGCTCAAAGTGACCCTATTCATCGATCACTTCTGTGGCGATGGAATCACACTTCAGAAATTCCAGAGATACGAAAGGACATGAGGATATCTTCACCAAGTCACTTCCAAAGGAAACCTTTGAGTACCTGAGGAAGAAGTAGGGAGTGATATCACTCTTTGTAACGTCCCCTTCTCATCAGTAATCTGTTCCGACACTCATCAGCCTATTCCGGAAGCCTGTAGGCGTGTGTGAGGTAAAATTAGGGTTTCCTGTTCTGAGGTTCTTTGGCATTTTCTGAGAGTTTACTATTTATAGTAAATTCTATTTTAAGCAGTATGGAGTTTGTCAGCCTTCAGTACTTCATTTCCAGTTGGAGCTTTCATTTGCAATTCATGTTTGACCTCTTAAGGCATTTTTATGTTGAATAAAGGCATCAAGGTTATATTTTGCAATTGACCCCTTGGCCTAGCAAGACAACTTAAGTTGTGTTTAAAAAGGGGGACTTGGAAGGGGTATGCTCTCATAAAAGTGATTTAATTTTTTAATAAAGACAAAAGCCTTGAGAAATAAAGTGGACGCCTTTTTTAAGGAGTTAATATTTTAAAATAAAGATTTTTATATTGCCTTGTAAAGTGGACGCATTTTTGAGAAGCTGAATGGTTCTGTGGAAATTTGAAGTCTCTGTGATTGTTGGCGTCTTTTCTTGAGGAGTTGAAGAGTCTTCTACTCTTCTATAAAAATGAAGGCTTTATTTCAGCTTTGGGATCCATTCATGTTATTATACTGTTATGCTGTCAGAATGACAAATGAATTCTTGCTTCGAGGATGCTACCTCCTAGCCAATCATCCAATTTCATGTTTGAAATACAACATCTAGTTGGAATTTTCTGCTTCTCATCCAGACAAGCAGATTGAGCTTAATTGTGAAGAAATTTTGAAGATTCATCAATTTTGGTTTTGCTGTTTCATCTACAGCTGAAGGTGTTTTCATGTTATAACTTTATTTCCAGTTTGAAATTGGTTCTGGGCATTTTACCATTCTATTTGCTGTTCAAGGGCGCCCCTTCTTGCCAATTCTTGGATTTTATTACTGAGAACTTGATTTTTAAAGTGAAATCGCCCCTTCAAGGAGGGCCGTACTTTTCTGGAAGTACATTGGGATTCGTGCAAAATTAACAAGAGTTCTTTGAAGCTGTTTCATCACCTCAGTTTGGTCGCCTACCTTCTAGCAATCAGTTGCACTTGGTCTCATTCGATTTGGAGGTGAAATGAGTGAGTTATGAATAATTCTTTGGTTTTCACAGTTGCTGATTGAAATTTCCAGTTTTCTGTTTTTTGTATCAGACTTTAGTAGTTCTGATTTTTGATGCATTATCAGCAGTTTGAAGAGTTAAATAATTGTAAGAGATCATCTATTACTCTTGTGTTTGAAGACTATTATAATTCTTTGTAATTTGCAGCTTATTTCTTATTTGTACAAACTGTAAACAGTAGTACTGTTCCAGTTTAAATTGCTGCAATTAATTCTTATTCTTCACACATAAGTACCCCTGGATGGTTTACCGCCAGTGTGGATAATCTGATTGTAATATTCTTGTACCCACTTTTATAGTGGTGAATCCCCACAACTCTGTGGATGCCCGCTGCAGCGGACGAATTGTTTTAATTGTAATCTTTTCCCCCCACTGTTTGGTGGTAGTGTGGAAATGCTCTTCATGGCTGGTTATCCGCCTATTAATTTCTGGTTTCAATTAAACACTCCGTCATATGTTAGCACCTCGCCCTCAATGGGATCTTGAGTGCACATTCTTGACGTTGAGTAGTTCTTTCAAGTTTGGTTTTCAGTTTGATGCTAACGCTAATCCAGTTAACTATTGCTGGTTATGTTGTGTAATTCCTTCGAAAAAATTGGTTAGCATATTTCACTCTCCTCATGTAATGTCCCCTTTTTCGTAGCCATCTCAGCGTGATTTCTTAGCCTAATTAATTAATTAAGTTAATCATTTATTAAGTGGAGAAATAAGGAGAAATTAATTAAGTTAATCATTTATTAAGTCATCAAATAAATTAAAAATTAAAAGGTGATTTTATATTTAATTAATTTAATTAAAGTGACTAAATAAATTATTATTTCATAAAGTCACTAAAATAAAATTAAAGTGTATTGTGGAAGCATCTAGATGGCCACCCTAAAACTTGGTGAGAAAAAAATATAAGTAGAGGGGGGTTGCCATTGTTTCACCATGCTGGACATTTCATACTTGATTTGGTATGTTGATTGTGGAGAAGCCTAGGGTTTCTGCAGAATACATTTGAGGTTTTTGGGTATGAAGTATCCCATTGATTTGCATAACTGAGGTAGTGAAACTATCTACTGAAGGGTTGCAGCCATTTGAGTGAGTGATACTTTAGTCATTCACATTGTGCCAAAAATTGTGGCCAAAGGCCAATTTTGTGTAAGCTCGATTCAGGAGTTTTTGCATATCAGCTGTAGATATCTTGCATCGATTGGTAGCATAGAAGGCATTTTGGAGGTGCATTAGAAGTCTGATATACATTGCAGAGGTCTGATCAGAAATTACAGTCATACAAGGGCGCCATAGAAGACCACAATTTTGCTTGCCAAGGGTCATATTTGCATCGATTTCTTCTTCCAGCTGGAGCGCTTCACTCTTGTGGACATGGCAATGATATTTGATGCTAAAGAGATGCTAAAAAAGACTGCAATAATTTTATATTGATGGTTTGGTTCAGAACAGGGACGGCTGGAACAGTGCATCGATTTGGTTAAGAGGAGGCATTCCATGGACTGCCATTGCTTGCTACATCATCTCCAATCCTAGGCGCTTCTTTTCTAGGTTCATTGTATTGCTTTGCATTCAATTTTAAGTCATATTACAGCTAGTGTTAGTGGCAGCCATTTGTACTCAGAAATTGTATAAGTTGCATAAGTTGTAATGCCAAGAGTCTTGCCATTTTAATAACAGCATTGTATTAGATTTCATATCATAATAAAGGAACTATAAGTTGCAGATCCTATATTTGTTGTATTGAGCAAATTTACATCTTTCATGATCAGCAAAAAGTATGCATTCCAAGTGTTTGTAAAACTGCTACTTGGCTGCAGGTGCACATTTCTTATGTAGATATTCATGTATTGCATTCCAAAAAAACAAAAGAATTGCATTGTCATCTTAGATCTTTGCCTAGACTTTGTAGAGTACATTTGCAAGCATTTAAACTTAATAGAGACCATTTGAAGACAAGCAAGCAAACTGAAAAAATACAGAAATAGCAAGTTGAGGGGTTGTTGGTAAAGTGTTTGACAATATTCCTTGAGGCAAACTTAGGCCAGATTTTGTAAGGAATTCTACAGTGGTTTAAGAAGTGTGAACATTGACATTTTGGTCTATCCCTCTCCTTTAGGTGAAAAATCCTAAAGTGTTAGAAGGTCATAGTAACCAAGATCTTTGTTTCGCATTTTGGTAACCCTTACGATATTCCTTGAGGGAAAATTTAGATTAGAAGTAGCAACGGATATTACACCTCCATTCATTGAGAAGAAGTCTAGTTTCAAAGAGAGCTGATTATTGTCATATCATTCAACTCTGAAGAAAAAAAGTTTCAAAATAGTAAATAATTCCTTTGCCATTGATGTCAAAGGTGGGGAATTGAAGATAGGGGGAGCTTTGAGACAGGGGGAGCAATTTAGAAAGTTTGAAGTTGCCATCAATGACAAAGGGGGAGATTGTTAGAATATTGTCATTGATGTCAAGGGAAACGTGCAACAATATATTAAAGGACATTCAACGATATATTGCATGAAAGGTGGAGTTGAATAAATGAGTGGTTGCATGAAACTTGGAGTTGGATAATTTCATGCAAAAAGGAAAAAGCAAAGCATGCAAAAAGAAAAAAGTAGTGCCAACATAAAAAAGTAGAAACATGAAAAAAGTAAAAAAGCAGAAAAAGGCAGCGCCAACATGCAAAAAAGAAGCACCCCTTATGCATGCAAAAAACATGCAAAAAGAAAGATAGCATGCACTAACTGATGCATGCAAAAATTAAAAAGCGCCTTGCAGGTTTAATTTTATAAAAGGAGATTAATGCTATACTTTTTAGATAGAAAAAGGGGTGAGTGAAAAAGAAGCAACGCAACAAACATGAGATTGTAGGCTGCCATTAGAAGGAGAAAAATGGTGTAAGGGCAGAATTGGACAAGAAGATAAGTGCAAAGATAAAATTCAGTTTTGAAGAAGCTGATTTAAAGAAGGGGTTTGCTTATATTCGTCTTTCATTAAAAAGATATTATACCTATATGTGTGTCGGTTGTTGCCTATCATTTTTTGATGTACTGAGTTGGTGCCCACTTTTTTAATTGAAGATTGGTGTCTTCTATAGGTTGGTGCCTACCTATTAATAAAAGCAAATATTTTGCCGTGGTTTTTTCTTGAAAGGGTTTTTCATGTAAAACTGGTGTTCATTTTGCTTATGGTTCATTTGCACTATCAAGTTTTGATTATTCAGTTTTTAAAAAGTTTAAAATTGTTATTATACCGATTCACCCTCCCTCACCAGCCCCTGGCCCCGGGCACCACTCTCAGTATATGCGTGTGCTCTTCACTATCTTGTGGTTGGTCCTGATATGCCATACCTCCTATTGTCATGCTTCAATTTCTGTTTCCACATATTGATGCCATAGGACACACTAAAACCCTAGCATTATTTTTTTTTGGTAAAACCTAGTTTAGAAAAAACTAAGAAATTCTGCACTAGCTAAGGTAGATTACTTCAAATGCATGTAAAAGACAATTTCTAAATGCTTGGAAAAATTTAGAAACATAAAACAAATTTGAATGAACTTGAAGAAAACCATACCTGAAAGATCTTTGAAATCTTGCTTCCATAATCGTGACAAAACACTCATAGATGTGTGAGTGAGAAGTAAGGGTGTGGAGGGCTTGAAAAGGAGAAAGAGCCAAGTTTTTAGTGTGTTATTGCATGTAGGCCACATTGCAGTTGCGGGGCCATGTTTAAGACTTGGACTGCCAAGCATGTTTTGCAACTTCCAGCCTGAAACTCATTGAACCCATGAGCAGGTGGCCAAGTTTTTCAATCCACTCTGCAACTGGTTTGCTGATAAATTCTACTTACAAAAGAATAATAAAAACAAAAAGCCCTCTTACGAAAATACATCAAAAAGTTTATTAAAAACCACTTTAACTCTTACATATACGCTGTAGCTTTAGTTTTAAATCCCATTTAAGATTTTGTCCCTACATGCAGACATTTTAATGTTCAATTATGAGTGCAACTGTTCGGATTGTTGAACCTCTTTGCATTTAGTGGATAGACACGGTATAACAACATCCACAAAAAATTCCAAAAATTTACTGGCCCAAAATAGGTTATACATTGATAAATGTGAAGAGAAAAACTAAAAGATCTTAATAAACTTGGCATCAAGATTGAATACCAGTCAAAATGAGTTCTGAAAGATAAATAGGAAAATGAAAACATTTATGATAAATATAGTGGATATTAATAATTCTTGAATTCAACATGAACAAATGCCAAAAACAAAAAGCATCAAACAATGAAATGCGTTGACAGTTGACATAAGCCTTAAACGTAAAAAAAACTATAAAGTCCAGGGTCTTTTGTTTTACCTGCTGGAAATATCCAAAACAAGTATTTAATGTCATAAGAGAAAATGATTGTATACATAGAGGGTTAATCATAAAAAAATGTATATAGAAGATTTCATACCTTCATCTATATGTAAGATAAGTATTTTATAATTTATTAATGATTTAGTTTAGCAGGAATACAGAATTGGGGTTTGTTCATGACAACTATTTTGCTAGTTCAGGCAATTCATAATATTCTTAGAGAAAGTGCATTGGAGTCTCTGTTTTTTGCTGTCAAACTCTTTTTGCTTTTTCAGTAGAAAAGTCAAGAATAGGAAGATGATGGCCTGGAAATTACAGCATATTGATTTTAGTAAATTGTCCAAAGCAATGACTATTTTAAAGTTCTTGTGAATTTAAATGTGAGCTTAGCAAAATGACTAATAATGAGAATGTTCTTTAGATAATGGAAGCTAATCTGGAGCAAGTTTTGGAGGCAATGGGGCTGGAAAATGCAGTTGAACTGACTAATGACATAGGTGCAGCTGATGCAATGCTCGCTTTAAATTCTAAAATTAAACAGAATTCATGGATTAAGGAAATGGCTAAATATCGCCAGCTACCTGTATTTGTAATAAAGGTAATTCGGCTAAGTTTTATTCTAATTATTTTTCTTAGTGAATGCTATTGCTGATGAAAAATATTAGCATGAAAGTAGCTTGAGATTAGGTACAAAGGATTGAAATAAAAATTCATTTTGTGTTATGCAGGCAAATACAATGGCACAAATGGCAAGGGCAATGCGTGCCATTTTTGGGATGGAAAGTTTGGGAACTCCTCTGAGTTTATCTAACAGATTCAAGAACGGTAACTTGATTTCAGAGGAAGCAGCAGATAGAAGAAATTCATCAGAGGAGATTGATGCTTTGGAGGTGCACATTGTCAGCTCACAATGTTTGTTTGGCTTGTTAAATTTTAAGTTGATTATTTGAAATTTCTGGCTGTATACAAACATTGGCAATTTGTAAGGAAGTGTCTTAACTGATAGTGCATCTGAATACACTGTATTTGCAGTCCTTTGTGATGGGCTTAAAGCTTATTGGGTAATGTAGATAGAATGATGCATATGTCATGCACAATAAGTAACAGTTAAAAATCAATTTACAATTTATGTTATCAAATTTTGATGAAGAGATCATTTGGGAAAGTCAAGCTGGGTGGCTGAGCAAGGGTAATTCAGCTTTGAAAAAACGAGTGGTCATGTTTAAAATAAAGAAAAGAATAATCATTCAAGTGAAGTTGTAACCTTTAATTAGTCATCAATTGGATAGATGAATAGATAGTATAACTTAAATGAATGCTGAAGTCAATTTCATTCATCAAAGCTTAAGAATCAGACTTTTGTTGTACCCAAAATAAATTTTTTGCTTCAACAAGGCATTTTGATTAAAATGGTCTCAATCTTGTAAAATTGTCGTGAAAAGTTAGTTTTAGGTCAAACGAAGCATGGGCTTTTTGTGGGATTATTGTCCAGAGGAAAACTCTAAAAAATAGGATCTTTCCAGAATTGACTGAAAATAATTTTGATTGGCTTATTTCACTTCACAATCACATTGGTCAAGTCAGAATCAAGAAAAAGTCAATTTAGCTCTCGTGGGTCTACTTCACTTTTTCAGGAGAAAAGTTAGGACCTCCGAAGTCATCAATGGTAGATGGCTAGTACCAGGTATCAAGATCTAAACCTCAAATGCATCATAGAAGATTCTATGGCGAAAGATGCTCAAAAAGATGCTTCGAGACGGAGGGGATTTTCAAAAGGTGAAAAATGTAAAAATATTCAAGTTTGGAAACAGTACGCCTTGCTACAAGGGAGATGCCTTTGCAGTCAATGCTCAAGTCAACTTTGCACTGTTTGTACACGTAGAATGGTGAACGTACTCGCGTCAGCAGCAACAATGCTTCAACGTAGTCAATCCAGCCAAGCAACACGGTGATCGTGAATCGTGAAGGAGAGTGAAAATCATCAGAAAATGATCAACTTTGGAGCCAAAAACGCCCTTGCCCTGTAGGGGTGCCCTTGAATTCAAGAGGCCGAATGCAGTTGTTAACACTTGCAAAACTAGTTGTCTTCCTCAGAATTCTGCCAGTTTTCGGCGAATCATCAAGCAAATCCATTAGATTTGTCAAACACTAGCAAATGAAGGCAAAGGCGGAAGATGCTAAAGGTCAACAGTCATCAAAAATGGTGGTCTATCAGGAAAATGTTCCCTTGTAGCCCAGGGGCACCCAGAGATGAAAGCCATCAGATGTCAGTTTTTGAGTTGGTTATCTCGAGGTGATCTTCCTGGCTTCAGTCTAGCTTTGCAACGAATCTGTTCGCCAGGTCAAAGGACATATCAAACGATAGTAGCTGTTGATCGAACAAACATGTAAAGTGGAGGATAAAATGAAAGTCAAAAGGTCAAATGTACCCCTGCAGGCTAGGGGCGCCCAGCCTTTTGGTCAACCAGATGAGGTTTTCAGCAGCTGTCTTCTTCAAGAGATTTGCTCAGAATCCTTCCAGCTATGTGATGAATCCAACAACCAACTCTCGGGACCTGTCAAACGCTCGCGAATGAAGATCAAGCATAAAACGCCGGAGGCGAAGGCAAGTTGAAAAACGTGGAAAATTGACTAAGTATTGAGAAAAATGCACCTTTCTTGGAAAAGTTGCCCAACTTTTTGGGGCCTTAGATGCAACTTTCAAACTTTGTGACTCCCAAGAAGACCTCTTCAGAGATGATCAATCTTCGTGATGAAATCGTCAGCACGAACATCAAAACAGCCAAACTCCCGGCAATGAGGGTCAAATTGGAGCATTTCGTCTAAGGTTACTGTTGGCGTTTAAATTCGCACCTCTGGAATGCGTATTTGAAACGGACAGCTATGCACAGATAAACTGCTCTTCAAATTAGGAGGGGAAGCTCCCTCTTGTTGATGGTATTCAAGAAAGTAAACTAAAACTAAGTTGCCTATCTTTTTGATCAGCCAGAGCACAAGGTTTATAAAACACAAACGCCGCAGCTGAGATTTTCTGATTTAAGAACTTCAACTACGACTAACTTAAACTAAAGACGTTTCTAACTTCTCAAGTGATAAGCAGAGCAAGAGAAACTAGAAATGAACAAGGTGATTTTCTGACAAAATACTTCGATAAACTCTTTCTCAGAACATCTACACACTTCAATGTAAGTTGAAATCAAGATCATAAAAGTAAAACACCAATAACGGAATTCAGAGATTTTATATCAAGGGCAAAGGAGGCACATGATTTTTTACTCGAACTTAGGAACAAAACTCACTTCTAACATGCCTGGAACAAGAAATTGCAGCTAAAGAGGCTTGCAATCCTCTTCACACAATAGAAACAACAATCACATTAACTCCTTGTTGGCTAAAGAGGCTCAACAATTTGCTATCACAACACAATTGAACAATGCTTGAGTAACAAATAGAAGGCACAAAGAACAGGTTTTGTTCTCACTTCTTACTAGTTAGTGACGAATAACAACCGCAATCTGGGGATGCTATTTGCTATCCCACAGTTTCAAGAAACTAATGAGCAAAGGCTCTTGTTATAGACAAGCGAGTTAGGGAACCCTAAAATCTCCTTGCTTTCACAATCTAGGGCTTGCTCAGCAAGCAAGCTTTATTTCTAAATCTAGAAAGAAGATAACATCTAACACCTAAGAAAGCAGGAAAAGCGGGAAACGCCAACTATTACATGTATCTTCTTTCTCTTCTTCAAAGAATGGATAAGAATCGTTCCAAGAATAGAAAGAAAGTGGAAAGAAAGCTTCTAGATGAAAGCCGCTTTAAATCTCAATTATATTTGCTAAAAAGCAGGAAACTGGGTCCTGATCAGGTGCATTGATACTATCTAAGGCAATATTCTGATTCTCCAAGATCTCCTCGCCTTCTGTGATCAAACTTAGAGAATTTTTCACTTCTTCAACTGCTTTATGATTTTTGTTCTTGAAAACATCGCTGCCCCAAAAGATGACTCACAAATTGATAACTTGGCGGCTCTGCAACTTTATGTTTCTGACACCTCTCTTGATTTCTAACAGAAGAGTATTGTACAACTCTTTTTTGATACATTTCCTTTTCCTCATATCATGCCTCCTCGTGTTCTTCAGCTGAGATGATGAAGTTTTGATATAGTGTTGATTTGGTCTTAAATTTGAGAGGAGTGTACTCTATATTGAAAACCTTGAAGAATGACTGTAAACTCGCCTATGATTAGACAAGTTTTGAGCTACTTTCTATTTTTAGAATGCTGGTTTTTTGTCTTCAAACGGACAAATTTTTGGAATTTTTTCTGAGATATGGGTTTTGCTTAGAACTTCGTTGCAAGACAACCTAGATTGTCCATTTTTGAAAATCTTGAATTTTGACTAAAAAAGCAGCAAACCCTAATTTCTTCAATTTTTCACCGAAAAAGCTAGCACCTGGGTTTTGTTCAAAATACAATTAGAAATGGATCTAGTTGATCAGATATGAAAAACACTGATGGCTGATCGAAAAAGCAGCCAACCCTAAATTTTTAAAATTTTTCTTGAAAAAAGTTGTGATATGGGTTTTCTTCAGAAGACTGTTTTGAGAGGACCCAAATGATCAAAATTTGCAAACCCTGAAGATTTCACTGACATGCAAGGAAAAAGCAGCTGCTGCAACTTGATGAAAGTTTCTTGAAAAATTCTTTAGAAGAATGAGAAGAAGAGACCCAGATGGCTGAAAATTAAAATCTTTGACCTCCTTCAAAAGTTTGATCTTCTGGATGAAAAAGCATGAAAAAGCAAGATCTTATGTTGCTGGTCTGAAAATTATTTATGAAAATCAGCAACCTTGAGCTCTTGAATCTTAAAATAAAACCTCAAAGTTGCTGCTCCACTTTTCTTCTTTGGAAGCCACCTGCAAAAAAATGATGAAGATTGAATGGAAGAGATGTTTTAAATATACTTAGGGTTTGAAATAGGTTTGCTTTCTTTTGTTTTTATCTTCAAAACCCTAAAATTGGCCTGTTCAATGAACTTGGACATTCCCTTCCTCTTGCCATTTTGAATCTTTTGAAAACTTTGAAAATTTCACTAAGGCATTGTAAGTTGGGTGCCCTTCTTGGCTAGGGGCGCCCATTTGCTTCAGAGTTAGCCATTTTTCGAGAATTTTCAACTTTTCTTCCATTTTGACCCCTGGATTGACCTTGATCTTTGGCTTCTAGATTGATCCGATGAACGAGCTGGATGATTCATCGCGTAGCCTGACTGATTCTGAGAAGATTGTTCTGGAGGCACCTCTGGCGAAAAACTTCGTTTTGACCTTCAAATTCATGGGAGCCCATTTCCTCCAGGGGCTCCGAACTTTCACAGTGTTGGCCATTTTTTATGATTTTCAATTTCTTCATTAACTCCTCTTCTACAGACGATCTCGTTGAATTTGGAGTTCCAGGCGTCGAATCGATTGAAGACTATGCTCATTGTGAAGCTGGTGAAATATTGAGAGGGGTCTTCTGGAAGAGATTTTGTCGAAAAGTGAAATTCAGACCCTCATAAGTTTGGGCGCCCATCTTGACTGGGGGCGCCCACTTCCACCAGACTTAGTTTATTTTTATATTTTTCTGTGTTTACTTTTGAATCTTTGTTCATAACCTTCGTCGGACCCTTTGTTCGGTGCTTCAGATCTGGCGACTGCGACCTCCGATAGGCGTGCTGAGTATCTTGTTTGAAAGCTGGATCAACCGTGAAGAAATCATATTAGGTACACGTCTGCAAATTCATCTGTTAGATACCCTGAAAACTTGGGCGCCCTTCTTCACCTGGGGCGCCCATTCTTATCAGACTTAGCCATTTTTACTGATTTTCATCTTCCAGTTTGGAAACCTTCATTCTGTATATTTGTCTTTGATCTGAATTTGCTAAAGATTGAGCAGTCGGATGATCTGACGGAGACAGGCATGTCGAAGCTGACTGAGCACTGAAGAGATCGAGCATATTCTTGAACCTTAATTGCTGGATTTGGTGCCTCAAAAAGTTGGGCGCCCTTCTTCACTAGGGGCGCCCATTTTGTTCAGACTTAGTCAATTTTTGATAAATTTCACTTCTTTCCATTCCGACTTCAGTTTGAATACCTCATGTTTGGCGTCGAATTCTGGATGATTGAACGATCCATTAACTGCACTGTTGAATCCTTCACGGAGCTGGCAGAGAACTGAGCAAGTTTGACTGGAGGCATAAACCCTAATTTTGACATTTGATGCCCTAAAAAGATGGGCGCCTTTTTCTTCTTGGGGCGCCCAAACTTGCCAGTGTTAGGAAATTTTCATCATTTTTCATCTTCTTCATTCTCCGTGCATGTTCATTTCATCTTCTGTTGAACGCCTGAGTGTTGATTCTGACGCCTGGCAGCCGAATGACCTCCATTGATGACCTCAGAACTCCAGATATGCTTTTGAAAAAGCAGAATAGACTCACTAGGACAAAACTGACTATTTTGAGATTCTGACTGCACCAGCCTGATATGGACATAATTTGAGCCAATCAAAATCAGTTTGGACCCCGTAGGACCAACTTTCTATTTTGAGAAACTTTCTATTTTTAGAAAGTTTTGCCAGTATCCATTTCCAAGAAAACCCAGAAAAACCCAGAAAACGTTACTAATTTTAGAAAATTTCTAAAAATAGCAGTTTTCCTAAATTTTAGGGATGAAAAATTGAGATCTGGGTTTTGTTGATTTAGTTGCTGTTAGCAGACCTAGATCGTCAGATTTTGAAAATTTTGCGTTTTAACCCCTCATGCAAGACCTGCACACCCAAATTTTGACCTTTTTGACTATTTTAACAAGACTTTTTACTCATCACTTCAAAATGTCTAAATGTAACAAAAATTTTAATTTTGGGGTACAATAGTTACAAAGTGCAAAATGTACCTTAGAGGCACAAAAGAACCCCTCTGGGCGAAGGGCGCCCAAGAATTTGAACCTCATAAACCAATTTTTAGAATTTGCACATACAGTCATCTTTTCCGGAATTCTTCCAGGTTCGCGATGGTTTTGTTGTTGATGGGTGTTTTATGACCGCACCAACACAGAATAAAGTTTCCAACGGCTACTCTATTCTCTCTTGATCAAAGTATCCAACATGCTAAGATTGCAAGGAAGTTCATGCATTCAACTCCAAGGTTCCTTTTATACATCGGAATAGATTCAGTTGGTTCGTTGTGATTTGCTGGTATCATTAGGGGACTTATGTAATTGTTTAGTTGAAGCTCAAAGAGATCAAAGTGAAAGGGAGTTTTTACAATCTTTGAAAGACTGGTCAATGAAGCACAGGTTCCTAAACTAACCAAAAAATACTGAATTTAAATGGTTGCAGGGATTAGAAGTGCTATAGACTAATCTATGCGCGGGACGTGGGATCAATTCTTACAAACTTCAACCAAGCTTTGCTTTGCCTCGCCTTGGACAACTTCCATAGAACCGGTGCCATCTTCAAGGGGACACCATCACAACGATGCATGTCAACACATAAACCATAATCGAAGTTAAGTCCGCAATGTTCCAGTTGACCACGCAAGGCGAACACACCATCAGTGAGCCCGCTAGTGGTATGGATAGTGGTATCGACAAGTGAAGCTTGCTCAAATTAAACACCACATTCCCCAACTATCATCTATTTGCATGAAATGAAATCTATTTTACTCTAAGCTACTTTAAGATTTTATTACGAATTAGAAGGACGAAGAAGCCTCGCTAGCTACTCACAACAAAAGATGAAATCACCATCAATGAAAACTCTTTTTATTATGAGAGTGTTCACAACAACTTCTTACAAAGCATTCAATGGAAATTTTTCCTTCCTTTGCAATGTAAGCTAAGCTATCAATCTATGCTGTCTTCTAGCTGTCTCTCTATTCTAATAATTTACAAATGAGGGGGGATGCCCCTTTTATAGATGGCCAAATCTAGTGGACGGCTCAGATTCAATTACAATGAAAGGCTCAGATTGAGCCACACAAGCCCTAACCCTAAAAACTGCCACAAAGTAGAGTGGGATAATAAATGAGCAAAGATTCCCATTTTTTTCCTTTGACCACTATGAGCAATTAATGCCCACTTTTTTTCTAGAAGATTCTCGTCCAGAAACGTGTTCCCATTGTTTTTTTCCTTGACTGCAAACCGGATCAATCTGGCCAACATAGCTTCAACTGGCATGGGAGGCACATTCCCAATCTGGAACTCCAAAACTGCAACTTCTTTCCACTGCTTGATGATTTTCCCCCTAGTTGTCATTCTTCAACTCTGACGTGTTTGAGGATGATTTCTAATGCCTGGGCCTTCATTATTTCTCCATTCTTGAATTTGAAGGATTTTTTTTTTAGTCCTGGACTCGATCATTTCTTCCTTGCCACCTGCCTTCCTGAGTTGGGTGCATGTTGGGTCTTTGAGGAAAAATTCCAACACTTAGCCATTTCTTCCAACATCTCCCTTCATGACTTGGGTGCAACTGAGACATCATGGAGGAGCTTGACACACGTAACTTTATCTCACTCCAAAGATGTAGTATTGTCCCAGAGTATTTGCTCCATCACTTCAAGTCCTCCTGCCTTGGCCTCGGTGTTCATCCTGCAAAACAGAGGAAAAGAAGAGCATCAAAACGTCTTATAATATAAATCCACTTTACTTACCTAATTGCCACGTTTTGACTTCCGAGGTCTGATTGATCTCTGGATTCGGTTGAGTCCATCATTTTTCTCTATCAAATCTTGCTTTCTTCATAGCTTTTTATCACGCGCACATTTAACATTTGATGTTTGAGTTCCACTTCATCTTCAAATTCTCCATGCCTTAGAAAATTTTTGTAGAAACCCTAGTTTCCCCTGATACTGATTCTGACTGAGTTTTTAGGTTTTTCTGAAGGTTTTTGATTTTTTTGCAATTTTTGAGTTTTTTGTGCAATAAGGGTAAATTGCAATTTTAATGCAATAGCAAATAAATTCTATAAAATTCATACAACTTCGTAAACAACAAACCCTAGTGCAAATACTGGAACCAGACCATTTATTAACCTTCTGCAATGATTACAATAGAGAGCTGATAGAATGCAACAAAGAAGAATTTTATTTAAAAACCTGGTTTTTTTTCCTCTTGCTGCAATAAATGACTGGCAATGGTACGGCTGAGATGATGAAGGCTCTTTCTCCTCTGTCAGATGCTTCCCACAGACACCTTTGATATTTGCGCCTCTCCTGATGAAGTCTAACTGCCAAAGATGAAGGCGTTTCTCTCTGGAAACAAAAAGACGCCTTTGCAGACATGGTACGGCCAGGTACAGTAGTACGGCCTGAGATTGAGCAGCAATCAATGAATGCAATGCAAATATGCCTATCTCTTCACCATCTGAAGATCTTCAGAGAGAGACATATTTGCATTGATGGTACGGCTGTACTGTACAGATTTGTACGGCTGAGACAGCAACAGCAATTAATAAAGGTACGGCCTCCTTCTGGAATCTCTGAATGTGGAGAATATGTGCGCCTATGTTGTTAGATGTCTTCTGAAAGAAAGAAACTCTCTGAAACCCTGAAGGTAATTAAATCCTCTGTAGCTCAATGATTTCCTCTGAATGAAGAAACCTCTGCTGGCAATAAATCGGATGATATTTCACACCCTCTGAATCGCTCTCACTGGAGATGGCTCATTCTCCAATGCGTTCGAGACTGAAACCCTAAAGCTTCCGTTATCTGGCAAAGACTGATCAATTTTCAATTCACAAATGTCATAATGGCTCAAATCCCAATGCAAAACCCCTTTATCATTGAAAAGTGCGATTTCCTTAAAGATAGGGTTTTATTAAAATATTCACTTTTAATTCTTTTAATAATTCAATAGTCCTCAGCCAAATTATTATAATAAATTATAATCAATAACTGGCCCCTTTCTGATGATGGCGCACCCCCTCAAGAAGAATCACTTAAGTTATAATATAACATTATAACTTTATATTATAATCATTAAATAATTAATATTTAATTAATGCAATTAAATATTAATATTTCTCTCGTTACTCATCTGATGACTGTTCTGTCTGAAGCTGACGAACACTGAAGTGATTCTGAACGCTGCCAAATCCATACTGCCAAACATAGCAGGGGTCCCACGCTGACTGCCAGGAACTGCTAAAAATAGCAACTCTGCAAAAAGTCTCCGATCGAGCTTAAACGAAAGCCTACTGATCAAAACTGCCAATCTGACGCTGAGCCAAACTCCAGAATGACCCTCTATCCAAACTATCAGCCTACGAAGGTCGCATGATAGGCCAATCCTATGAACTCTGATGCTTGCCAAAAAATGGGGACATGACAAATTTCCCCTCCTTGAGGGCGCATTTTAGAAGGCTCTGCTTCATTACCTACCTTGGAATATTTTCATATCCTCGTCCATTCCCCTTAGGGCGCATCTGGAGACTTGAGCTTCCATTTTCATTCCTTAGAGAATTTAGCCCATCTTATACCCCTTGGGTGTACTTTGCTTCCTGTGTACCTTGAAACTGTGCCTTAGAAATTTTTATCCAACCTGAGCCTTAGGAAATTTCATCTCCCCTTAGAAAATTTTATCCATCATAGGCCGGGCGTCTATTTTGAAATCACAAGGCAAGGTGTAACATTTTCAAAAATTTATTTCCTCAAAATTTTTTCCAGACCCACAGATTCTTAAAAAAAAACATTTACCCCTTAGAAAATATTTTTTAACTTTATATATTTATGGGTGGACTTGAAGGGGTCTGTTTAATTTTTCACACTCTTGAAAATATTTTGGCTAATGTTTATCTTCTCTCTGATGGGCGCATTTGGAGGTGTGTTGTGACCTTTTCACACATCGCCCCATTCAAGATGGGGACCCCCTAATTTTTGCTCCATTTTGGTCTTTTGGCTTGGGTTTCTCTCTCTCTCTCGCTCTGTCTCTTTTCTGATGTCTGCCTTTTCGAGGATTGCGCCCGTCAGTGAGTTTAAGCATGAAATTGACCAAGTCTGAAAATTAGGTTTCATCTTCCCTGGTCAAATTCAAGGTCAACTAAGTCAATAAATTGAAAATGAGCTTAATTAACGCTTGTCGGCGATGTTTCCGCAGTTCTCAAGAAAATTTCATCAAGATCGGTACTTACTATTTTTAGTAAGTGGAAATTACAGCAATTTGTCGCGATTTTTGAGATTAATAGTCACACGGCATTCCCGTGAGCGACGTTCATGCAAAATTTGAGCCAAAACAAACAACTTTCTATTTTAGTACCCTTCCGACAAATTTCTGTGTTATGCAGAGTTTTTCTTTGCATGTCGCGATATTCCTTAGGTTCTTTCGGAGACCTTCGCGATGATATAACATGCAAAACGACAACTTCGTGAATTCAGTCTTGGAGGCTATTTTAGGGTTTGCATGTCGTTTTTTTTGCATGTCGGGTGATTCCGATGGGTTTTAGGAGCTTCGCGATGGTGTGACATGCAAATGGAGATACTCACTCAGTAAGGAACTTGCTATTTTTAGCGTGTGTCCCGTACCAGCAAATCACGAAGCGTGCCAAAATGAAGAGAAACATAGATCATTTGATATGCATGCAGCGAATTAGGGTTTCTAAGAAAGGAAACATGGAGCTGGTAAAGGAAATCGCACCGGCCCTTCAATCTGGTAAAATTTCAAGTCAAACGAAGCACTTACTTTTATAGTAAGTCAATTTGGAAACCAGCTAAAAATAGTAAATCAACCGCATGCGTTGATGTTGACAGTAAGGTCACGTGGTGAGGAGCGCCTCATTCAAATTTCAAGTCGATCGGAGCAGTGGAGCTATCAGAAACAAGAGGTTACTATTTATAGTAAACCACCTTCAGAAATAGGCTAAAAATAGCAGGGTGACTAAAAATGGCAGAGTCGAAAGAACAACGAGGTCATAAGGATGCAGTGTGCAAAATTTCGAGTCGTTCTGAGCTTCAGAGATGCAAATTCAGAGGACTTACTATAAATAGCAGGGCATGTAAGCTGGCAAAAAGCGAAGAAAAAGTCCAAGTCTAGAACTTCATCCAGTTGACATGGCAAAATGCGCCTCCAAGCATATGCCAAGCACCAAAAAAAAAATTCTAAGTTTGAAGTTCATCCTTCATCAGAGGTAAAATGCGCCCAAAGCTAGAGTGGTCAAAGGAAAGTCAACGGAGTTTATCCTGCACACAGGCCAAAATGCGCCCAACTTGTAGAAGGAAAAGGTTTAAAAAATTCTCTAAGTCTGGATATCCTCCACCCCCCTCCAAATGCGCCCATCCTTCTCAGGGGGTGAAATGCGCCCAAGTTGCAAGAAGGTCAAAGCAAAGTCAACGTTCTTCATCCTCCTCCATAGGCAAAATGCGCCCAAACAAGCTCAAGTGAAGACAAAAGAGTGAAGTTGAAGAGTCATCCTTCACCTACATGGAAATGCGCCCAAGTTAGGATGGTAAAAGTAAGTGCAAGCTGGTAAGTGAGGTGAAAGGTGAGTGAATCCTCAAAGGCATGGTAAAAGGAAAGATGAATGCTAGGCGTTATTCCTCTTCAAGTCCAAAATGCGCCCAAGGTGGTGGGTGTTGGAGAATTTCCTAAGGCGTGTGAGGTGGTAGAAATAAAATGCTAAGGCGTGGTTTCAAATTTCTTCTAAGTGAAATGCGCCCAAGATGATATGTGTGAGAAAATATTGCAAGGTGATGGATGTGTTGCCTAGGCGTTAGAATTTTAAATAAAATTGCCTTGCAAGTGTGAAGTAAAATGCAAATGGCGAATGAGAAATAAATTGTGCTAGGCATGAATAAAAATTTTCTAAATGAAGTTGATAAAATTTCCAACACTGGCGAATGAATCAAAATTTTCTAAGGCAAATATTTTCTCCCTTAGAAAATACGCCTAGAACTCAAGGTGGTGGAATTTTTCTCCATGGAGCCCGAGCAAATTTTCTCAGCAGTGAAGTCAGAGATGAATGATAATGCAGGATGAATTCAAATTCTTCAAGCGAGAGCAACACAGGAGGATCATGGGCGAAGGATGGATTTAATTTGACAGGATAATATTTTCTAAGGTTCAAAATTCAAAAATTAAATGAACCCGTTCGTTGGGTACCCATGGATTCGAGACATTCTGAAGAAAATTTTCTTCTGGGTATTGAAGATTATCGATGAAGAATGGATTTTAAGGTCTTCCACAACTTGTCAAGGATTTTGTGATGAAGATTTCAAATGGGCACAAGGTTGATGAATTTTCCTAAGGGAAAATTTAAAAAAATTTCTAAGGCAAGATGAATAAAATGTGTTTTCAAAATGAATTTTTTCCAAATGATGAATTTGAAGTCAGTTGCCTAGATGATTTTGATTGAAGTTTTCGAAGATGAATTTTTCAGAGATGATGAAGGGCTAAATTCGAATTCAAGTGACAGAGTTCCGGTTGGTGAATTAAAAAGGTGGATTTAAATTAAATTTTTCGAAAACAAATTCAAAGATGTCTGTCAAAGTCAAGTTTCTAGAAGAGTAAGATTCCTGACATCGAGAGACAAGTGTCAGAAATACCAGAGAGGGAAAATTCGAATTCTTGAAGTGGAGTAGTGGAAGTTTAATGCACTGGCTATAATTGGCTTCTTCTAGAATTCGAATTTTGGCTATAAAATGAACAAGTTTCTCACTTCCTTTTCATAGCTGAGAAGAATTCGACTTGCTCTGAAGTTTGAAAATTGCTTGAAGAGTTCGAAGTTTTATTAGAGACTGCTGTTTGCTGATTGCTAAGAGCTTAAGTTCGAATTTACTGGAGGACGCCTTGAGTTGCTGGAGAAGTGCCATTGCTGAAGTCAAGAGGGGCGCACTTCCAAGTTGCTAAAGATTTAAATCTGCATTTGGGGAGGACGCCTTGAAGTGAGGTGCAAAATTCACTTCATTTGTTGCTGAAAGTTGAAGTTGCGTGTGCTGAGGGGGACGCCTTGAGGTGAAATTGCTGAGAGTTTTCAAAGTACGAACTTGCTGATTGGTACTTGCTGGTACAAAGTACAAGTTCAAAATTGCTGATTGGAGTTGTTGCAGATTGGAGTTGCTGAAGAGTAGTGAAGTCACTGAAGGCTACTTAGAAACCTTTTTCTAAGTGTTGAAGTTTGATTTATTGAAGAAGAAGCTGAGATGGCTGAGGCAAGGACGACTGGCAAGGACAATGGTGCGTCCAGATAGGCTGTGATCAAGAAGCTGAGTAAGACATTCATGCCGGAATCAAAGTTTATTTCGAAGTTAGGCAAGTTGACAGGCACCAACTTGGGTTCCGTCAACCTGGAGACCTTCAAGAACCGGATGTTGGGAATTGGAAGTCATCGGCCTTCGACCACTTCACACAATATCGTTCGAAGCGGGTTATATGCAGCTGCTGGTTTCCCACCAGCCATTCAATGCTCGGAGCTGATAATGGAGTGCGCCAATTACTATGAGAAGGATCATCGGTCAATCATGTCACCTGATGGCCAAGTGCTAGCAAATCTTACTCCAGCGGCTGTTGGTGAAGCTTTCGGGATCCTGGTGCACAGAAATATGATCTACAAATCCAGAGAACGGGCTGAACGGATGTATGCTTCCGCATTCGAGAGGTGCACGGAGACAATTAACACTCACTGGATGAGCACTCCTAAGCCTTCTCGTACGAAGTTGCCAAAGCAGATCATAGCGGAGGATTTGAAGCAGGAGTATTGTGACCTCATCATGATGCTGAGCAGGGTTGGTGGCTGTGCACAATCATTCATTTTTGAGCCTTGGATGTTTTACTACATCAACCTCGTGCTAGAAGGGAAAGATTATGTCAATTGGGCCGAGATGATCAGCGATAATTTGCATGAGCAGCTCCTGAGCTTGAGGAGAACGAAGACGTTTTACATGAGTTCTTATATTATCTATATGTTGGCACGGATGACGAAGTACAGGGGAATCTCTTACAAGGAGCCTGTCGGTTGTGGCTCTCATCAATTCAAGATATATGATGCCTGTCCACAGTTGCATTTGGCGAGCACAACCCATTACAAGCGTGTCAACGATTCCTTCACCATGTATATCACGAGATTGCTTCAGGAGCGGTTACATCACAGAATCTCGAGGGATGCCCAAGAGTTGATTGAAAGGTATGGATGCTGGTTCATACAGTTTCCGAAATTTTCTTATATTAGGCTGCAAGGTTTCTCATCATATCCATATAGGCTGCCTAAGTACCCAACAGATAGAGTTTTAATGCTAGAAATATCTAGGCAATTGCTTGCCTTTGATAAAATTCAAAAGAAAAAGAAGGGGGGAATAGAATTTCCAATTGTAATGGGCAACTCGGATGAGGTGTGTCCCTCAATACAGGCAGCTAGAGAAGCTCAAAGTGAACTTCAATTTTATCATTTCTCATATCATACCAGCCGACAGCACTACGACCCACATCATAACATCAAATGGGTACTGTCAGAGGAGTTTAAACATAAGGCCACCATTGAGGATTATTGGGCTGATGCAGCCGATGAAATTGAAGTAAGGAAAAGGATGTTTTCTCGGTTGCTTGTTACTTTAATCAGGGAGTGTGAGGTAGTGCCGGTTCCAGACCAGGTGAACGAGGATATGGATGTTGTCCATCCGGACTATGCAGCAGTTAGAGATACTCCACTTCCACCTCCGGATTGGTCAGAACCTGAGATTGCTGATTTGGATACACTTTCTATCCCGGTCCTGACATTCACTAGGGCATGGGTTGATAGGCGAGTAAACAGGTTGAAGAGTAGGTCAATTGCTTTGACTTACAACTTGATGGAAGATCACAGGACGCCCACTACTGGCAGAAAGAAACAAATTACACAAGGACCAGAGTCCAGAAAGAAGGAGCTAGTACGACAGGAGCCTACTCAGCCAGAGCCTCCACGAGTTACAGTTGCATCACCATTGGAGACCCGTTCTCCAAGTATACAGGAGGTCTCTTTATTTGCTGATCAGAGGAATGCACTGAATCAGGTGCAAGTAGTACAGGATAATTTTCAGCCTCCACTTAGAGACTCAGTTGGCCAGAGTGTCAACGCACCTGTTAGGGTTGATCAGCAGGATGATGAGGGGACTATTACTGACCCTCAGTTTCAGCAGGAGTTAGAGGCGTCTTTGAATGATGATGATGATGATATAGTTTCAGGTGACACTCAGCCACTTGAGGACGATGAACCTCGCTAGAACGATGAAGAGGTCGAGCAAGTTCGAGAAGTAGAGGCACAAGAACAACAACCCTTTGATATACAGTATGATGTGCCTGATTGGCTTAAGGAAAGGATGAGAAGAAGCCCCAGTGAGGAGATTGATCCAGCAGTTGAGATGGAATAATTTTTGAACAGGATCAGTGCACCTCCACAGAAGAAGAAGGCAAGAAAATTTTCGAAAGTCTCCACTAAAGGGGATGGCTCTCGTACCCTTCATGTAGCTGTGCCACGAGTTGAGTGTGACCGAAATGAAGCAATACCTGAGAATTACATGGTCACGACTTTGGATTTAGGGCGCCCTACTGGTGCGCAGATTGTAGAGGAGTGTGATAACTCCTTCCTTGCCCTCAAAGATAGATTATTCAAGAAAGAAGGGAAATATAAGAAGTTGAAAAGAGAACACAAGGCCTTAATTGGATATGTACAGCAGTTGTCTCGTTCTCGAGGGCAGAATATTCCAGTGATAGAGCCTCCAGCGGAGATACTTAGAGAGTCGATCAGCGGCTTAATGGAGTTAGGAAAGATGGCACAAGAGGCAGATAAGTGGGTCACAGGAGTTCGTGCCGAGACAAAGAAGTTTATGGAGGACCTTGCTTTTTCTTTTCAGCAGGCCTCTAGTATTTTGACACGGATGGATGCAGTGGATCATGCTTGGGGCGACGCTTCTATCTATCAGAGCAGAGTAATTCAGCGTCTTGAGGCATTGAGGCACGTTCCGTTGCGATTACTGATTGATGGAGGTGTCATTCAGGAGAATGACAGATATGATTTTTCTAGATGGTATTCTTCAGCAATCACGGGGCGTGGTTTCTTCGACGCAGCACAGGCGGATTCAGCCAGGATACATAAGGCTATGGCCAATATCATAGATGGAGTTCAGAACACTTTTGAGGCCATATTTGCTAGCCGGCTGAATCCAGAGGAGGTGAATGTTGATAATTTGAGGGGTAGGCTGGTACCATTCTTTTCGGAGGTGAGGACCTTTACACAGGATGACTTTGAGAATACTTCCACTTTCTCCACTTTGATCTGGAACATGCAGGATTCCTTAGCTGCTTGGAGAAAGTCATGTGCAAGGCATGAGCACTTAGTCACAGTGTTAGAGTTTCAGTTAGATTGCATTCCACCCATTTCAGTTCAGGAGGTTGAGGCTGTACTTGGCAGATTTGTTGAGTTTGCAGCCAGAGAGAAGGAGAACGGGAATGCACTCATGACAGGATCTTCTAGAAGACTGATTGTGGGCATTTCATTGCCTTTGCTATTTTTGGGAGTGAGTGGGAATCTTTGATTCATTTAATGTACCACTCCCTATTCTGGCAGTTTTTAGGGTTAGGGCTGAGGTGGCACGATTTTGGCCACTCTATTGATTGTAACCCTAGCCGTCTTTTGGACTGGGCTAGCTATATAAAGGGGGAGTCCTCATTTGTATCTCATTAGAATTAGATCATTAGACAGTAGTATTGGACATTAGCATTGGAGCTAGAGCTAGAGAGTAGAGCATAGTAGATCATTTTGCTTAGCATAGTGTGGAGGAGAAAGAAAGTTTTCCCTTTGAAAACTTTTGTGGAGATTGTTGTGTAACACTTTTCATGATAATAGATCTTTTCATTGATGGTGGAATTCGTCTTGTCATGAATAGCTAGCAAGGTCTCTTCTTCCTTTCGAATCCAAGTAGTGTAACTTTCATTCATGCAAGTAGTTTACTTTGATGTGTGGTGTTTTGTTGAGGTAGCTTCTTTCATTCCATACCACTAGCGGCTTGTTGATGATAAGTTCGCCTTGCGTGGTCCACTGGACATTCTCTTGAATTTAACTTCGGTTGTGATTTGTATACCTATATGTGTCGTTTTGATGGTGTATGTATGCTAAGTTATAATCTGAACATCCTTTGCTATACCTTTGAAGATTGCACTGATTTCGCTGAAGCTGTCCGACGTGAGGCTAGGTGAAATTTGGTTGAAGTCTACTAAAACGAAGCTCCACATATCTTGCATTTAGAATAGAACATAAGTTTCTTAGGCCCTATACTCTTTATTTTCTGCATATTTCTGATTAGTTTTTAGGAAAACGAACCACATTGCCAAATCACACGCACGAAATCCCCTACTGCTAACTACAAGACGCCTGAACAATTGCGTAAGTCCCCTCGTAAGAACACAGCAATACACATCAACCGAACTGGGTCTATTCGCACTAAAAGAACCTTGGAGTTGAACGCATGAACTTTCTTGCAATCTTAGCATGTGGAACACTTTGATCAAGAGAGAATAGAGTATCCGTTGGGAAACTTTGTTCTGTGTTGGTGCGGTCTCAAAAACCACGTCAACAAGGTGTCTGCTTCACATTTCAATGTCTTGGCAAAATTTCTAATCACCTCCCTAACTTGGGGGTACTTGATAAGGCCATCTCCCATGTCGTCTTCACCTTAGAAAATATTTTCAAACAACTTCTCCATGAGGGCGCATTTGCTAGGTAGCACTTCCACTTCCAATACACTTTTCCACCTATCTCTTTTCCCTTGGGTGCATTTGGAGCCATGTGCTTCCACTTTCCATGCCTTAGTCATTTTTCTACTCACCATCACAGGCTGGGCGCATTTTGATGGGGGAGCTTCCAGTTTGAAACACTTAGAAAATTTCTTAGGTCCCCTTACAACTTGGGCGCATTTGAGGTAGTGAACTTCCATTTTGAACACTTAAAAATTTTTCCACCTAACTCCCTCAAGTTGGGCGCATTTCATGGGGTCAACTTCCACTTTCCAACACTTAGAAAGTTTTTCAAGCCATCTCCACTGCTAGAGCGCATTTAGAGGGTGGTCCTGCCATTTCTCCTGACTTAGACAACTTTTTCTCACCTCTCCACTTTGTTTTGGGGGCAAATGAGAGGGTCTTCTTCCATTTTTCTCCCTTAGACAAATTTTCATCTACCTTGTTCACCTAGGGCGCCTTTGGAGGGGTGTTGGGCAACTTTTTGTGCCTTAGAATAAAATCTTCATCTCGCTCCTTGATGGGCGCATTTAGGGTCCTCTCATGCCGTTTTCAAACACTTAGAAAAAATATCTCTAGCACTTCCTTAACAACTTGGGCACATTTGACAGGGGGAGCTTCTATTTTTCACGCCTTAGAAACTTTTTCTCACCTCATTCCTTGCTTGGGCGCATTTCTTACGTTTTGCAATAGTTAGAATATTTTTCATCACCTTACCTCATGAGGGTGCATTTAGGGGGTGCCACTCTTAGTTTTTCAGACTTAGAAAATTTCAAGCCAACATCTTTCCTTGCTAGGGTGCATTCTAGGGGTTGAGCTTCCAATTTCAATGCCTTAGAAACTTTTCAGCTCTTAGACTACTTTGGGCGCATTTGAGACCACATACTTCCATTTTCAACAGTTAGACAAATTTCCAACCTCTTTCTCCTTGGTGGGCGCATATTGGGGAGGGGGGGTGTGGAGGAACTTTAACATTTTTTTGTCTTTTTCCTTGCTTGTTTGGGTACATATAAGGGGTGGTGGAGGAATTTCAACGCCCTAGCAACTTTCATCAGCCTTCTCCATCAAGGGCGCATATAGGGGGGTCCTTAGGAAATTTCAACACCTTAGACAAATTTCTAGGCTCTCTTCTTGACTTGGGCGCATTTTCATGTGTCTACTGCCAATTTGGATGACTTAGAATATTTTCCAAACCTCCTCTTTAGGGCTCATTTAGGAGGGTGGCATGCTAGTTTTCAACGCTTTAGGATGTATCTGAACACTTAGCCATTTCTTAGCCTGCCTGCCCTTGCTTGCTATTTTTAGTAACTGCTTGCTTCTCATACTTCTACAACTTTTATCTTGAAATTCGTTTGACGTGATCCTCATGAGTTAACTGACCTGTTCACACTGGTGCTTCGTGCTAACCTGCTATTTATAGCCCTATTTTGCATGTGACTTATTATAAATAGTAAGTTGTCAGATTGCACTCAAATTTCACGAGTGGATTCCTTGAGAGATGTTGATCGCGATGGGATACATCAGTTTTTGGAAATTCTGGCGTTTTACCCCTCATTTTGAGTCCCGAAGCTGGAAACCCTAATCTGATTTGCATGTGGCTCAAATGACCTCCGTTTGACCTCGTTTCTGTTGCATGTCGCTCTGTTCGTGAGAATGAAGTGCTGGGGAGTTGCTGGAGTGAACCTGCCAAAAATAGTAAGTGTCTGAAAAAGTGACCAATTGTCTGCCGGATGTGTTTTGCATGTCACATTGCCCGAGAGATCTTAAAAAACCTAGAAAAACCCAGTAAATTGGTCTGCATGCGAGCAGTGGCTAAAAATAGTAAGTTCCTGAAAAATGATCAACTTTGCTTGCATGTCACATCATTGCGAAGCTCTGGAAAACCCATAAAGAATATCTAGACATGCATTGAAAAATCATACATGCAAACCCTAGAAATGGTTCGTAGAGTCAGAATTGTTGAAAGTTATGATCTTGGCTTGCATGTTATACCATCGCAAAGGTCTCAAAAAACCCAGAAAGATTCTCTAGATATGCATTGAAAAAGCACACTTGCAAACCCTAAAAATGGCTTCCGAAGCTCGGACTGCTAAAAATAGCAAGTTGTCAGATTCAGCTCAAAATTTGCAAGCAGGCAGCCCAGAGTGTTCCAGACGCAGTGTGGGAGCCAGAATTCTAAAAATGTTGAGAAAATGTCCCAAATTGAGTACTTACTAAAAATAGTAAGTTGTCAAAATTCAATGAAATCTTGCTGGGAACCTGCTAGAAGCTTACTGAACGCAGTACCAAGCTCAGACTTCAATTAGCCAACTCAAATTAACTTCAAACTGACATGAAGAATGCAAACCCTAATTCGACAGACTTAGCCAAAATTTCAATTTAAGCTCAAAGATAGGCACATCCCCGGATAGACAGACAGAATTGAGAGAGAGAACAACAAAACCAAAGCCAAAAGAGGGAATGAAGCAAAAATTAGGGGGATTTTAAATGGGGTGATGTGTGAAAAGGTCACAACATCTGGCAAGTCCACGGGAAAGTGTTGAAAAACACTTTAGGAATTGAACCTTAGCTAATTTCCCTCAAACCATCATATAGAAAGGATACTTACTCCAAAGGGGAAAATAATCCGATATTGGATCGAAACACCTTCGTCCAAGATCCTCTGAGTGTGCATATTCAATCCATCTCTAAACCATCCCGACCTTCGGAATCGGCCCTAGCAAGTTATGTAGTTATCTTAATTTCAAAAGCATCTTGGACATTGCCCCGCTGCCAGTCAGGTGTCCATAGCCCCGACGAGGTTGTTGCTACAATTCTCACGAATATTGCTCCACTGCCAATTGGGTGTCCATAGCCCCGGTGGAGTTATCTGCATATTCCCAAAACCAATATTCAAAGTATAATATTTCTTTCATTTTTCTTTTTCTTTCTTTCAAATATTTCTTTTTGGCACATTCATCTTTTCTTTTCACATTGATTTTCCGTCAATTCCACAATTGGCTGGTAGGCAGTGAAGCCTCCAATGCATTTGAGAATTGTAGTGGAGCTAAAGCAAGACGTAAGATTTTCACTCACCGTAACCTTTCGCAAGAAACCAAAATGACTCACAGTGGAAGTTAAATGGGTAGGGCATTAGGATCTCTGGACTCATGTGTTAAGACACAATAGCTGGTTGATCTCCCGAGTCAAGCTTATTCCCAAGCCGGATGATGACAAGAGGAAAACAACTTTGGCCCTCAAAATTTGCACAATCTCATAAAGTCCAGTGGAAAGAAACCAAGTTGTGAAAAGGAAAACACCATCACCCCCTTCGCAACGGGAAACTCCAAAATCTCTGCCCACTCTAGACCAAAACCACTTGAGCGGACAACTCAAGGGAAGAACACCAAACTAAAAACCCAAAACCCAAAGGGTAACAAACGAAAGGAAAAACGGAACAAACTGAAACCAAACAAAAAATGGAAAGAAAAGCAACCTAAATCTAACTATATACAAAGTAGGTCCTAGGAGAGAACCTAAAATTGGAAATAATGCTTGAGGAATTGCCCATTGACTGGCAATGGGATAGCCTCTCCTGTCAGTGTCTTTAGCTTGAATGCATTATCTCCCAAGATTTCAGAAATTTGATATGGGCCCAACCACAATTTGTTGAACTTGTCGTGATTTCCTTTCTTCTTGTGGGCCTTGTCCCAGTATAAGACCAAGTCAGAAATCTGGAAAGACTTGACCTTAGCTTGTTTGTCAAACCATCTTTTCACCACTCCTTGATGCTTTGCCAGATTTTCCAATGCTTCCTCTCTTTTCTCCTCCAAGTGCATCAACTAAGCCAATCTTGTTTGAATTCGATCTTCCCCTTCGAGATACTCCTAAAGGAATTGGAGAGTTGGGATCCTCAGCTGGACGGGGAAGACAGGATCTTGTCCATAGACCAAGTGATAGGGAGATGTTCCCAACGAAATCTTTGTTCTGATCCTTTCAGCCCATAGGGCGAATCTCAGTTGCGTGTGCCAATCTTTGGGGTTCTTATCCAACAACTTCTTGATGGCATTTAGTAAATTCTTGTTTGTGGATTCTGCAAGTCCATTCCCCTGCGGATAATAGTTGGAAGAAAATTTCAAGGTGATTCCATATTCGAATGCCCAATTAGAAAACTTCAACGATGAGAATGCTAGACCATTGTTGCACGCTAGAGCATGGGGGTATCCAAATTTGGTGATAATATTCTCTTCGATGAATTTGATCACCACATCTGTCGTGCTAAGCTTAAGGGCTTGTGCCTTTGTCCACCTGGTGTAGTAGTCTGTCGCTGTCAGAATGTATCTATGTTGTCCCGAAGAAGGTGGGTTGATCATTCCAATAAAGTCTAATCCCCATTTGGCGAAGGGCTTGACGTCAATTACCGGCTGCAAGGGCATAGCTAGATGCTTTCCTTTGTCTGTAGCTGTCTGACAAACATGACAAGCCTTGACGTGTTCATAGGCATCTTTAAAAAGTGTAGGTCAATAGTATCCAGCCTTTAGAATTTGGTGAGCCGTGGCTAAACCACCTCCATGACTTGTTCCGAACTTCTCGTGAAAACGCTCCATCAGTTGCTTGGCCTCTTCTTTACCCACACATCTCAAGTATATTCCTTCATGATTTTTCCTATAAAGCACTGACCCCTGAAGCATAAACCTTTGGCTCTTCATCCTTAGAGCTCTTCGCTGCACCAGATTCAAGTGTGGAGGGCATCTATGATTCAACAAGTAGTAGACTGTGTCGTCATACCACTCACCTGGAGATACCTCTTCCAATACATACGTTTGCTGCACAAGTTCTGGTCCAGTCATTGCAATTGTCTGTGCCAAAGCTTGCCCTCAGACCAACTTCATGGGCTATATCTCTATGTCGTATTCTTGCAAAGTGGCAACCCACTTGCCCCTTCTTTCTCCCAGCTCGTTCTGCATTAGTAACGTTTTCACAATGGCATTGGGAACAATAGTGTAAACTTTGCTTCTCAAGATATAGTGTCTGAACTTCTTAACGGCCTTCACCAAAGCATAAGCTTGCTTTTCCACACTGGGAACCTCAACTTTGCATCTTTCAAAGGTGCACTCATGAAGGCTATCGGGTGCTCATCCTTTTCTTCTGTTCTTTGGGTTAGCACTACTGCGCACGTGTGCTTTGAAGCAAATGAATATAGATAGAATGGTTTGGAATAATCCGGGCTGACCAATACTGGGGCATCTACTATCACTTGCTTAATTTCATCAAATGCTTTTCGGGCTTGAGTCCAATCAATCTTTGCATTTTTCTTTAGCATATCATTCAAAGGCCTGACAATCTCGACAAAGCCGGTTATAAACTTTCTCACAAAATTGATCTTGCCGAAGAGTGATCTTAGTTCTTTCTGGCTCCCTGGCATACCAATCTTTGAGATTGCCTCAATACGCTTTGGATCAATTGAGATTCCCTTTTCAGAGATAACGTGTCCTAACAATCTTCCTTCAGTGACACCAATCATGCATTTCTTTGGATTGAGGGATATGCCATATCTTCTACATCTTTGAAAAATCTTTCTCAAGTCCTCCACGTGGTCTCCTCTTCTCTTTGAAAACACGGTCAGGTCATCCATGTATATGATTATGCATTTCCCTACCAAATCTCGGAAGGCAATGTCCATAGCTCGTTGGAAAGTGGCTCTTGCGTTGATCAATCCAAAAGGCATTCTTCTGTATGCAAAGATTCCCCACTTAGTGGTGAAAGCTGTCTTCAATCTGTCAGCCTCTTCTACCATCACCTGATTATATCCGGAGTAACTGTCCAGAAAGGACATCATCTGAGAACCATTCACAATTTGTAACACTTTGTCCAATGAGGGCAAGGGATAATTATCCTTTTCAGAAGCCCTATTCAAATTGCGGAAATCCACACACAATCTTATCTCACCATTCTTCTTTTGACTGGAACTAAATTGGCGACCCACGTGGAGTGCCTAACTGGAAAGATAATTCTGGCAGAGAGAAGCTTCTGACTTCTTGATAAATTAGTGGTTCTAGCAGCGGGTTCACTAGCCTCTGCCTCTGCCTCTGTCTGAATGGCTTACTCCCTAGCTTCAATGGGATTGTATGTGTGAAATATGCTAACCAATTTTTTTCTTGAATTATCATAACACAAACCAGCACTTAATCAACTCGGTTAGCGTTAGCTCCAAATAGAAATCTGAACTTGAAATGAAAACTACTCAACGTCAAGAATGTGCACTCAAGATCCCACTGAGGGCGAGGTGCTAACATATGACGGAGTGTTGAATTTGAAAACTAGAAACTGATAGGCGGATAACCAGCCATGAAAAGCATTTCCTCACTACCACCAAACAGTGGGGGGAAAAGATTACAATTAAAACAATTCATCCGCTGCGGCGGGCATCCACAGAGTGGTGGGAATACTCCACTTATTCAGTGGGTGAGTTTACAACAATTATTAGGCAGCAAGCCAGCCTTTAAATCCACTCTTCCACTTATTAACGTGGGGGGAATACTGTCCACACAACCACTTATAACGTGGGGGGAAATTACAAACAAGATATAAGTTTATTCTAAAACTCAACCACTCAATTGTGGGAGTGTAAAACAGATATAAAATTGCAGCAAGTAAAGGAAGAGCTGTTAGTACTACTAACTAGCTTTACAAAGAATAAGAACAGCTGCAAATAGAATAGATAATCTTCCAAGAACATTAAACAGTTAGAGTATCACTTCCTCTAACATTTACAATGATATAAGATGAAGAATTGAAGCTCAAACCAGCATTATATCAAAAACTAACAAGTCTGATATAAAAATCTGCAATCTGGAAATGTCTATCAGCAAACAGCAAACTCATAAAAATGATCACAACTCCTTCAATATACCTCTGAATTGAATGAAACGAAATGCAAAGTCTCTTTGGAGGATAGGCGCCCAAACTCAAACCACAAAACTGCATCAAAACTCATGATATTATTTTGCACGAATCCCAAAGCACTCTCAAGATGGTACGGCCCTCAAGAGGGGCGATTTCTCTTGCTAAAAATCAAATACTTGGAATTAAATTCTGAAATTCTCCAAATATGATCGCCATTAGCATAGAATTGCAAGGATCAAATACCCATAACCAAAATAAATTCACATCAAAAGCTGTAAATGAAAAACACCTTCAGCTGTGTATACATCAGCAACATTAAAACTGAAATTCTCACCAAAATTCACCAACTTTGAAGCACAATCTGCTAGTCTGATTGAGAAGCAGCAATAAGACCAACTAGGTGTTGTCTTTCAAACACGAAATTGGATTGGAACTAGGAGGTAAGCATCCCTCGAAGTATTAAACAAGTTGTCATTTTGACAGCATAACATTAGCATAAACATTGGATAATCAGCCCTTCAAACAGCAGCAATATATAAGCTTTTGTTGGCAAATGAAGCAACAAGAACTCTTCAAATTCCAAGAAGTTGAATCACTTCAACTTCCAAAAAGACGCCACCTTTTGCCTTTTACTTTTTTGAAATAATAAAATATCATTCAACTTCCCTTTAGGCATCCATTTCATATTGCAACAATAAAGCATTTATTAAATAATTAAATGCTCACTTGACTTTATGTCCCCTTCTTTAAAACAACTTGAAGTCATCAAGCCTAGGCATGGGGTACAACTTCAAGACATGAAAATTGACTAAGTCTGAAACTCAGTCCAAGGAGAAAACCAAACCCAAAGCCAAACTGAGACTGATGGATAACAAGATGACTTGAGTTGAACTGCTGATGATGCCACTGCCAAAATTAGACTTACTAAAAATAGCCACTGCCAAAAATAGTAAGTTTACCTCAAAACCAACAGAAAGCGAACTGAGCTGGAAGCAAGACTTAATGAAAGCTGACAACTGAACCACTGCCAAAATTAGTATTTACTAAAAATAGTAAATACCTAGAAATGCCACAAACCTCCAAACAAGGAAACCCTAATTTCACTTTTGATCAACCTACGGATTCGGAAATAGGCTATCACCAAAGAAGAGCTGTATGGCCAAAATGGGGACATTACAATGTGTAATCAAGGAAGTATCATATGTTTTCAAGTCTTCATATCACCAAGCTATCATGTCCAAGAACTTTTTCATGGCCTGTATGATGCCTTCTTTTTCTTCTGGTGTACAAACTTTGCCAATAAAAACATTCTTCACTTGTTCCTTAGTCCCCAAATTGACGGCCTCGCAGTCATTTCCTTGGGTGCTCTGATTTCTGCTCAATCTGTCGGGATCGAAGAGTCTTTCTAATTCAACCATACCCCTTGGAATAACATTTGTCTTCAGATTCAGGATCCTTTCGGCATCAAACTCTGCTTCTTCAGTTTCCTCTTCATCTATAATCTGTGCTTCGAACACTCCGGAGCACGTTAGAAAATCTAGAATTTGTTTATCGTCATCGAACACTTGAAAATTCTATATGTTATCTGGGATTGAAGGCGTCGAGACTAATTCCACGGTGAACTTCTTCAGTCCTTCCGTAGCCAAAGGCTCCAAAGAACTAGTTGCTTGTGCAAGAGAATTAGCAACGGGGTTCTTGGACTTGTAGACCTGCTTGATATTGAAAGCGTCAAAGCTTTCTATGAGGTCCTAGACTCTGTTGGGATAACGATTGAGTTTCTTGTCGTGACAAGCATATTGTTTCCTCACTTGTTTAACCACTATGTCCGAGTCCCTGAAGGTGTGCACAATCTTAGCTCCCTTTTGGATTGAAAGGATCAAACCATGAATCAAGGATTCATATTCTGTGACGTTATTGGTGCATGAGAATTGGAGTTTGTAAGCACCCAAATATGCTTCTCCGGTTGGGCTAATTAGCTCAAATCCTGCTCCATTCCCTTTCTTTGACTTCGATCCATCGAACCTTAAGGTCCATACCTGATTACTCATGGAAGACTGGGCATGTGTATCCTTCTGCCCACTTGACTGTGAAATGTTCTCTTCAACCATTGGCTGGGTCTTCTCTTCTTTTACAAATTTCTCTATAGAGACGTCTTCTCCTTCATTATCCTTTTGACATTTTCCTTGCAAGGAGGCTTGTGGAATGAGGTTTGAAACTTGCTCCAAGGCAACTTTGCACATGGCACAGGGAACTTCTGAATGGAATGCCTCATGAATTCTAAACCAATTGGGAAGTAGCAGATTCTTGATAGAGGCGTCTTTTCCCAATTCAACTTCCTGCTTCACACTTTTCAGAATAAAATCCTTGAAGTTTTCAAACATTCCTTAGCCTTCATTCTCACTCGAATCACTCTCAATCAAAACTTCAATGGATGGTGGTGCATCTTCTAAAAACTTTCCTTTGTTTGAACTTTCCAACATCAAAATTTCTTGCTTTACGGGCCTGTATGAGCCCAACTCAGTTTCCATAAACATAATTTTGTTATCTTCGCCATACTTAGTGATCATTAATCTAAGCCGTGGCATGCTCCCAACCTTAATCTGATTTGGAACTCCTCTCCACGGTAACCACATCTGGGAGAAGTCTATAGCAATATATCCATTCAACTTCCTCGACCAATCTCTGCTTAACAACATGCCATAACCATTAGGTACGTTGACCATTGATATGTCGATGCAACTCTGAATTCTTGAATCTGCTGCCAGCTGCATATGAATGTTATTCAACTCTCTAACAACTGGAACTTCAGTTTTGTCTAGCTGGGTCACCTTCTTGGTAGTTTGAAGTGGAACTAAGCCCAACCTTTCGCATACCTTTAAAGGCATGACATTACTGGATGCACCGAAATCAATCAAACAGTTGTGTAATAACTTTCCAAAAATCTTGATTGAAACTAGGAATGGGGCTGGTTCATCCTTCCCCTGATAGAAAACCACTCGCTTTCTTCTTTCGTCTGCTACAATATTCTTCTTTTCATCTTTTCTATCTAATCGAATCTGATCATCTTGGGCAACCTCCTTTAAATTCTGCTTTGCTCTTGCTTTTTCCTTTGCTTTTGCTTTTGCTTTTGCCCCTCAGGAACATTGGGCTGAACTCTCCTTTCAATCTCCGTCTTTGGCTTTTCCGAAGCGTTTGTGGAACTTTTTACCATACCCACCAAATCTTGTTGTTGAGTCTCTCCTACGTCATATGGCACCTGAGAGACCTCTTGTACCATATTTGTGTTTTGCGCAGCACGAGACTATGTATTGACCGAAGGATTTCCTGGTGCACTGTGTACTTCTTGAGAAGTGTTTCTCACAATAGGAGCTTCATTCAAACTCCCCAGAATGGTGTCTCGAACTTTCGAAATCCTCATTAGCTCATGTAGGGGGAGACTAACCTTCATCCTCTTGAACTCTTCTAACACATAGGAACTGAGTTTATTTATATCCCCTCTAGGGGAATTTTCCTTCTGCACACGCTCAGCTTGGTGAACGGGTTGTTGCGCAACTTGCTAAGTAGGTTGTTGTCCATTTTTGCCTTGTGTGGAATTCTGCTGTCTTTACTCTGGAGAGTCTTTTGGTAAAATCGGATTGTTACTTGCATTGGGATGCGGTGAAGTTGTGAAATTATTTGGAGGTGTCGATGTAGTCAGAGGTTCTTTCTGGTGATAGTTCCTTTGATAGACTCTAGGAGCTGCACCTTCGGTTGACTGAAAATCCTGTACCTCTCTTCTTCCTTCTACTAAGACACTGTTATTGAGAGGCGAAAAAATGTAACCATCTTTACTAAGAGGCTCCTTTGGTGACGCATACGTGGCGTGAGCCTCCGAAGGAACTTGAAATTTTGGCATCCCCACGGGACCATTTGCCGAAGTTGGCGGAAACTTGTGATTGACTGGTGGGGGCGTGTAACTTTGAAACATAGGCGGGAAATTGAAATCTTCTAAGATTAACGCCTGATCATATTGAGATACTGGGACTATTTCATACCCTGAAACTGGAGGACTTTACGTGGCTTCCATGTTCTTCACCTCCCCTCTAAAAATATTAGCTGCAACTTGAAATTCACGGCATTGGAGCTTAGAATGCTGATTGGTGTTATGTAACCGGCACCATCCTGACATGGCGGCTTCAACAAGATAAACCCTGTCTGCAGAACGGTTCTTTGGAGGTGGCGGATTGTCCAACGGCGACAAAACACCTCCATTGTTTGGCCCTGTATTCCAGGACCTCTTATGAAATCCTTGATTATTATTCCTATACCCATGATTGTTCTCATGACTATATCCTTGATGGGTATCTTGATGACTGGGAGGATTATTCTGATATCCTCGATTAGCACCTTGATGTGCTTGATAGCTTTTTAGCATAGATTGCATTTGATTGTTATGGTTTCTGAGGTAAGTCACCTCAGTTGACGGCCTTTTCATTTGTTCCTCTAAATATTTCATCTCGTCCTTCTCCTCCTGGGTTTTCACTGGCGGCACTGTGTTCTAGAGATAAATAGGCTGTGTTGCTTGAGTTTAGGACAAGGGCGTCCCAGGATGGAGAACTAACTGATTTGATGGTGCTTGTACTTGGTAATTCGGCTGAGGAATTGGATTTAACGCTGGAACTTGTTGATTCAATGTTGAGCCGAGTGTTTGCATTTGGTTGTTTGTTGTAGTTAGGTTGGTATATAGCGAGGGCCCAGTTATGTTCTATCCCATGTTCTGGCTTACTTCAATAGCGTTTGCATAGGCTTGATTCATGTTGGCGGGAGTGGGATGAGCCTGCCTTACGAACATCGCAGTCAAAGGATCCAAGGCTGAATAATAATTCTCCCTAGCATCAACAACAACATAAGGATCACGCAACCTTGTGAGAGCCTTCTGAAACCTATTGTTGAATGCGTGAATGGGCTCTCTATCCTGCCTTCTCACTACTACAAACTGACGATAAAGCTCTACGAGGGTAATAGGTATGCCAAACTTCCCAATGAAAGTGTCTTTCATTTGCTCCCATGACCTTATTGATCCGATCGGTAAGTGAATAAACTAATAATGAGCCTCTTCTCGTAGGGAATATGGAAACAGCCTGCAAGCCACGTCTACATACGCAATCTGTCTGTTGCGCAAGTGGTCTTCAAACATCTTGATGTGGTCTTCGGCAAGTGCGGTTTACATCATTGACATGAAACTTAGAGCAGAATTCTCCGGATTCTTCAGCATGTCATGATAATCAGGAAATTCTAGTGGAGACGGGTTGGTGACCAACCACGTAGCACCATTTGGAGCTGGCTGATTCACTGGGTGGGCCATTGCTTGAATTGGTTGTTGCTGCTAATATACAATAACTTGGGCTTGCTGTTGTTGGTGTACTATAGCTTGGATCGGTTGTTGTTGTTGGACAGGTGGCTGTTGCTGAATAATCATTGGAACAGTAGCTTGTACTTGTCTCGGTTTAGCAAACCTCGAAGCACTAGGTGGAGTTTTGAACAAACTTGAAATCTCTTCTCCGCTTTCTTCGCTTGATTGAACCTCTTTGTTTGATGAAATTGCTTCGCTTGATTGAACTTCTTTCTTCTTGCTTGCTCTAGTAGGTAGCTCTAACTCCTCAAGATCTTTAGATGAACTAGGCATAGACCTCAAGATTCTTTTAAGCTTGTCTGGCAAAAACGAACTGATACGTTTCAGGATGTAGCTGCTCCTATCGGCGGGGTGTGGGAGCAAGTGGCTGTCTTTGATTCAGCAAGTCTCTTTCAATAGCAACTTGAATTCGAATAGCTTCTTCTTCTTCTTCCTCCTGAAAGAATGTCCTTTTGATCGTCGTTGAATCCCAAATTCGATTGCAACATTGGAAATATCTCTCTATGCGGTAGCACCATCTTGATTCATGGTATTTTCTTCTCCAACAAAATTCTTTGTGATAAAACCCTTTCTTCTTCAAGGTAACTATATGCTGTAACTGTTAAGGCCCTCCTTCTAGCGCCAATTCTTGTTGATGTCTTTTTTGTGACCGCACCAAACATCAGAATAAAGTTACCAACGACCGCTCTATTCTCTCTTGATCAAAGTATCCAGCGTGCTAAGATTGCGAGATAGTTCATGTGTTCAACTCCAAGGTTCCCTTATGCAGTGGAGTAGTCTCAGTTGGTTCGTTGTGATTTGCTGGTATCACGAGGGGACTTACATAATTGTTTGACAGCAGACAACAGATGATGGGCTAAAGGGTTTTTATGTGGTTCGAAAGATTTGTCAATGAAGTGCAAGTTTCCTAATACTAACCAGAAAATTGCGGAATTGAATGGTTGCAGGGATTAGAAAACCTATACTCTAACCTAATTGCGGGATGTGGAGGTCAACTTTAGCAAACTTCAACCGGACTTCGCTTTGCCTCGCTTTGGACAGCTTCCACGAAGTCGGTGCAATCTTCAAGGGAGTAGCTAAGGATGTTCAAATTACAATTCAACATGTAAATACCATCACAACGACGCATACAAACATGCCAATCATAATTGAAGTTAAGTTCAAAATGTTCCAGTCGACCACACAAGGCAAACTTACCATCAGTAAGCTTGCTAGTGGTATGGATTTAAACGGAGCTTGCTTGGATTAAATATCACATTCCACAACAATCTAAAGGCATGAAAATGAAATTTACTCTACTTTAAAATTCTATTTGAATCAGAGGGACGAAGAAATCTTGCTAGCTGCTCACAACAAAAGATGAAATCATCATCAATGAAAACTCTTTTTATTATGATAGTGTTCACAACAATTTCTTACAAAGCTTTCAATGGAAAAACTTTCCCTCTTCTTCAAACTTTACTATCAATCTATGCTAAGCTATCTCAACTACTCTATCTGCTATTCTATCTCTGCTTCTAATGTCTAATCTTTAATGAGGTACAAGTGAGGGGAAGTGCCCCTTTTATAGCTGGCCAATATGAATGGACGACCCAAATCAAATTACAATGGACGGCTCAGATTGAGCCACATAAGCTTTTAACAAGATTCACCCTAAAAACCGCCATAGAGAGGAGTGGGGTAATAAATGAGCAAAAAAGATTCCCACTCACACCCGAAACGTCATGGGCAATTAATGCCCACCATTAGCTTCTAGAAGATCATCATCCAGAAGGGCGTTTCCATTTTCTTCTCTTTGACTGCACATTCGATGAATCTGGCCAACATAGCTTCAACTTCTTGAATTGGTATGGCAGGCACGTTTTCAATCTGGAACTCCAAAACTGCAACTTCTTTCCATTGCTTGATGATTTTCCTCCTAGCTATCATTCTTCAACTCTGACGTGTTTGAGGATGATTTCTAACGCCTGGGCCTTCATTATTTCTCCATTCTTGAATTTGAAGGATTTTTTTTAGTCCTGGACTCAATCATTTCTTCCTTGCCACCTGCCTTCTTGAGTTGGGTGCATATTGAGTCTTTGAGGAAATATTCCAACACTTAGCCAGTCCTTCCAACATCTCCCTTCATGACTTGGGTGCAATTGAGACATCATGGAGGAGATTGACACATGTAACTTTATCTCACTCCAAAGTTGTAATATTGTCCCGGAGTATTTGCTTCATCACTTCAAGTCCTCTTGCCTTGGCCCCGGTGTTCATCCTGCAAAACAAAGGAAAAGAAGAGCATCAAAACATCTTATAATATAAATTCTCTTTACTTACCTGATATCCATGTTTTGATTTCCAAGGTCTGAGTGATCTCTGGATCATTTTCCCCTAGCCAACTTTGCTTTCTTCATAACTCTTCATTATGGGCGCATTTGATATCTGTGTGCTAGGGCGCATATCATTATGATGTTTTCATCTTCTTGCCTTAGCAGTTTCATTCACCTATCTCGTCCATCTTCTCTTAGGAGCTTGATGCTTGAGTTTCACTTCACCTTGAGGGAGTCTTCCTTTATTTTCATGACTTAGACAAAATTCAACCCATCTTAAGTTTAGGCACATTTGACCCCTTCTGCCTTCCTTTTTTATGCCTTAGAAAATTCTATCCATCTGAGCCTTAGGAAATTTTCTCTGTTTTAGAAGTTCCATCAATTGTAAACCAGGCAACGTTTATTTTTCCCTAGAAAATACTCAAGGCCCTCTGACTTTTTAAGAGATATCTCCCCTTAGAAAATATCCAAGACCCACAAAAAGATTTCCCGTCAAAAAAATAATTTGCAACTATATTAATTATGTGTATGCCTGAAAGGGGTACATTTAATTTTTCTACCCTTGAAAAAATATTCTCCACTAAGGTTAGCACATCCCACATTCTCTCACTTCCTGGGCGCACTTGAGGGGTGGTGGTTTCATTTTCCATCACTTAGACATTTTTCATGTATTTTCTTGTTCACTTGGGCATACTTAAGAGGGTCAACATTCATCACCCCACAACTTGGGCGCATTCACCACCTTGAGCTTCAATTTATACACTTAGAAATTTTTTAATTCACCTCCTCAATATGGCGCATTTAGGGGGTGCCACTCTCAGTTTTTCAAACTTAGAAAATTTCAAGTCAGCATCTTTCCTTGCTAGGGCGCATCCAAGGATGGTAGTTTCATTTTTGAACACTTAGAATATTCTCTAAGCACCTCCTCCTCAAGGGTGCATTTGACCCCATGTACTTCGATTTTTGAACACTTGAACAATTTTCCAATTTCTACCTAGGCTTGGGCGCATTTCACACCATCTACTCTCATGTTGAACACTCGGAAACTTTTCAACCTCCTCCTTCACTCTGGGCGCATTTACCCCTCTGGGCTTTCATTTTCGATGCCTTAGGCAATTTCCAAGTCCACCTCTTGACTTAAGCGCATTTGACCCCATGTACTTTGATTTTCAACACTTAGATAATTTCATGGCATCTCCAGTTGATAGGGCGCATAAAGGGGTATCTACTTTCATTTTTGGTGCCTTAGAAAATTTTATCACCTTCCTCTTGTGAATGGCGCATCTGAGGTGGTCCACCTTGAGTTGAAGGCGCATTTTACTAGGTGAACTTTCATTTTGCTATGCCTTAGGCGTTATCTTCCAACATTTTCTTCATGGGCGCATGTGAGGGTATGAGCTTCTATTTGAGGGTGCATATGAGGTGGTGTTCTTCCATTTAGACAAATTTCAAGTCTTCTCCAAACTAGGGCACATTTACCCCTCTAAGCTTTCATTTCTCATACTTAGAAAAAAATTCATACCCTCACCTTCTCTTCAAGGGCGCATTTGCCTAGGCCTACTTCCATTTCATGACTTAGAAGATTTTTTTAAAGCCAACTTACTCCATGGGCACATTCAAGGGTCCCTGCTTTCATTTTTAATCACTTAGTAAATTTTTTTAACATGTCTCCTTCCTTGGTGGGTGCATTTGGGGTGTCCAACTTCCAGTTTCCACAGACTTAGAAACTTTTCCAACCACCTTTCTTGAGATGGGCGCATTTTGATGGGTCTACTTCCAGTTTCCACAAACTTAGAATTTTCCAAGCCTCTTCAAGCTTCTTAACGCGCCTTTGGTAGGGGGAGCTTCCATTTGAGGGCGCATTTGACTAGGGAAGCCTTCAGTTTCTCACGCTTTAGACAATTTCAATTCATCAACTCTCAGCCTGGGCTCATATTGGTGACTAGATTTCCAGTTTCAGACTTAGAAGGATTTTCATCAACCCCTTGAACCTTGGGCGCATTTGGAGGCCAGAGCTTCAAGTTTCAGACTTAGAAACTTTTATGCTTGCTTGCCCTTGTTTACTATTTATAGAAAGTTCTAAAGCCTTTGTGATTTTCAAGGATTTTCTACTTAAGAAAAACCTGATTTTCTACTTCAGAAAAACCTGATTTTCGCTCAACTTGACCTTCGTGATGCAACTGTCGTGTTCACACTTGCCATTTGCGCTGACCTGCTATTTATAGCAACTTCTTGATTTTTGAACTTTTACAACTCCGTTTGACTTGAAATTCGCTCCATGGGGTACTCGTAACTTGTTTGTCCTGTTCACACCGGTGCCTCATGCTAACTTGCTATTTATAGCCCTGTTCTGCATGTGACTTACTATAAATAGTAAGTTGTTAGATTGCGCTCAAATTTCACGAGCGGATTCCTTGAGAGATGCTGATCGCGATGGGATACATTAGTTTTTGGAAATTCTGGCGTTTTAACCCTCATTTTGAGTCCCAAAGCTGAAAATCCTAATCTGACTTGCATGTGGCTCAAATGACCTTCGTTTGACCCCGTTTTTGTTGCATGTTGCTCTGTTCGTGAGATTGAAGTGCTGGGGAGTTGTTGGAGTGAACTTGCCAAAAATAAGTGTCTGAAAAAGTGACCAACTGACTGTCGGATTGTTGTGACCTTTTCACACATCGCCCCATTCAAAATGGGGACCCCTAAATTTTGCTCCATTCTGGTCTTTTGGCTTTGGTTTTTCTCTCTCTCTCTCTCTCTCTGTGTCTGTCTCTTTTCTCTGGTCTGCCTTTCGGGGGATGTGTCCGTCATTGAGCTTAAACGCAAAATTTTGGCCAAGTCTGAAAATTAGGGTTTGTACTTTCCTGGTCAATTTGAGGTCAAACAAGGTGAATATATTGAAAATAAGGACTAACACCGTTGTCAGTGTGATTCCAGCAGGCTTCCACTGAAATTTCATCAGATTCTGACAAATTACTATTTTTAGTAAGTGTATAATTCAGGGCATTTCATCAGCACTTTCAAAGTTTTAACAGTCACAATGCATTCAGAACACATCAAGTTGCTCGTGTGCAAAATTTGAGCTGAAACAAACAACTTACTATTTTTAGCAGTTCGCTTCCAGGCAAATTTCGGGCTTGGATGCAGAGTTTTTCAGTGCATGTCGTAGATTCCTTCTAGGTTTTCAGAGACCTTCGCGATGGTGTAACATGCAAAGTGATACGACAACTTTCAGAGTTCAGAGGGCTATTTTTAGGGTTTGCATGTCGGGTTTTCTTTGCATGTCCGAATGATTCCTTATGGGTTTTTCTCGAGCTATGCGTGATGTGTGAACGCGTTTCAAAGTTGGAATCTTCTAGAAGGATGGTGGCCATTAATTGCTCATTTATTGCCCTACTCTCCATTGTGGCGTTTTTAGGGCGAATCTTACTTAGGGCTGAGGTGGCGCAATCCGGGCCATCCAGTCGATTGTAATCTGAGCCGTCCGTTGGACTTGGCCAACTATAAAAGGGGGAGTCCCCCTCATTTGTATCTCATTAGAAATTAGAATTAGATTAGAGTTAGGATAGCAGAGAAGGAGTAGAGAGAAATTGATAGAGTAGAAAGTAAAGTAGTTTAGATTGAAAAGGAAGGAAAGTCTTCCCTTTGGATACTTTGTAAGAAGTTGTCATGTATGCTTCCATAATAAAAGAATTTTCATTGATGGTGATTTCTTCTTTGTTATGAGTAGTTGTTGAGGCTTCTTCGTCCTTCCAATTCACGTAGCATCTTGAAGTAGCTTAAAGTAAATTAGATTTCATTTCATGCAAGTACTTAGTAATTGTGGAATGTGGTGCTCGATTTGAACAAGACTTCGCTTGTCCATACCACTAGTGGGCTTCTGACGGTGGGTTCGCCTTGCGGGTCAACTGGAACTTTGTGAAACTTAACTTCGATTATGGTTTATATGTTGGCATGCGTCGTTGTGATGGTGTCTTCATGCTAAATCGTGATTTGAACATCTTGAGTCACTCCTCTGAAGATTGCACCAGTCCCGCGGAAGTTGTCTGAAGTGAGGCAAAACAGAGCTTGGTTGAAGTCTGTGAGAATTGATTGCCGTGTCCCACGGCTTAGAGTAGAACGTAAACTTCTTAGGCCCTACACTCATTTTAAATTCAGTTCATTTCTGGTTAGAATTAGGAAACTTGTGCTCACTTGCCAAATCATTCGAATTGCATGAAAGCCCTTAGTCCACTGTATGCTGTCAATTGTCGAACAATTGTGTAAGTCCCCTTGAAATACCAGCAAAAATCACATCAAGCCAACTGAGACTATTCGCATTAAAGGAACCTTGGAGTTAAATGTATGATCTATCTCGCAATCTTAGCATGCAGGAAACTTTGTTCAAGAGAGGATAGAGTAGTCGTTGGCAACTTTATTCTGTGTTGGTGCGGTCGCGAAAACCATGTCAACAGAATTGGCGCTAGAAGGGGGGCTTAACAGCTACAACATACAGTTGTGTTGAAGTAGAAAGGGTTTGAAGTACGAAAATTTCTATTGGAGAAATTATCATGAGTCAAGATGGTGTTCTTTCAAGATTGAACAATCCCGTGCGCAGCAAATAGAAGAAGCAGCTACATCTGGATCGTATCAGTTCATTTTCGCCATATAAGCTTAAGAGAATTTTGAGGTCTACGCCTAGTTCATCTAAAGATTTTGTGGAGTTAGAGCTACCTACGAGATCAAAGAAGAAGAAAGAAGCTCGACCAAGCAAGGAAATTCAATCAAGCGAAGCAGTTTCATCAAACGAAGAGGTCCAATCAAGCGAAGAAAGCGGAGACGAAATCTCAAGCTTATTCAAAACTCCACCTAGTGCTTTGAGGTTTGCTCAACCAAGAACAGTCCAAGTCACTACACCAGTGTTTATTCAACAACAACAAACAGTTCAAGTTTCTACACCTCAACAACAGCCAACCCGAGTTATTGTGTATCAGCGGCGACAGTCAGTTCAAGCAATGGCTCAACCAGGAGGTCAACCAGGAGGTCAATCAGCTCCAAACGGTTCTACATGGTTGGTTACCAACCCATCTCCGCTAGAGTTTCAACCCAAGTTATTGTGTATCAGTGGCGACAGCCAGTTCAAGCAATGGCTCAACCAGGAGGTCAACCAGGAGGTCAACCAACTCCAAATGGTTCTACATGGTTGGTTACCAACCCATCTCCGCTAGAGTTTCAAGACTACCACAAGATGCCAAAGAATCCTGAAATTTTTTGTACTAAGTTCATTGCCAATGATGTTAACCGCATTGCTGAGGATCATATCAAAATGTTCGAGGATCATTTACGCAATAGGCAAATTGGGTATGCAGACGTGGCTTGCCGCCTATTTCCATATTCTTTGGGAGAAGAGGCTCATTTTTGGTTCATCCACCTACCAGTGGGGTCTATAAGAACATGGGAGCAGATGAAGGAAGCCTTCATCGGAAAGTTTGGTATACCGGCCACCCCTGTAGAACTTTATCGTGAATTTGCAGAGGTGAGAAGACAAGATAAAGAGCCCATTCATGCATTCAACAATAGGTTCCAAAAGGCCCTCACAAGGTTACACACTCCTTATGTTGTTGCTGATGCTTGAGAAAGCTACTATTCGGCACTTGATCCTTTGACTACAATGTTTGTGAGATCTCACCCCACTCCAGCAAACATAAATCAAGCTTACGCTAAAGCTATTGAAGTAAGTCAAGGTTTAGGATAGAATATAACTAGACCCTCATTATATATTGGTCTAGTCACAGTAAACAATCAAGTGCCAACATTTTGTTCAACATTGAATCACCAAGTTCCGGCGTTAAATGCAATTCCACAGCCAGCTTATCAAGTTCAAGCACCATCAAGTCAATTAGTTCTCCATCTTGGGATGCCTTTGTCCCAGACGCAAGTCACACAACCTGTTTATCTCCAAAACACGGTACCGCGAGTGAAAACTCAAGAAGAGAAGGATGAGATAAAAGATTTAATAGAACAAGTGAAGAGGCTGTCAGCCGAGGTGACTCACCTCAAAAATCAAAGTAATCAGATGCAAATTGTGCAACGAAACTATCAGGGACACCAAGGTGCTAACCGAGGATATCAGAATAATCCTCCAAGTCATCAGGATACCCATCAAGGATACCATCAAGATAATAGTCATGGGTATAGAAATAACACTCAAGGATTTCAGAAGAGGTCCTGGAATACAGGTCCCAACAATGGAGGAGTGCCATCGCCGTTGGACAATCCGCCACCTCCTGAAAACCGTCTTGCGGATAGAATTTATATGGCTGAAACTGCCTCGTCAGGATGGTGTAGGTTACATAATACGAACCAGCACTCTGAGCTTCAGTGCCACGAATTCCAAGTTGTGGTTGGTATTCTCAAAAGTGAAACAAGGAATACGGAGGCCACAAAAAACCTTCCAATTACGGGAAATGAATTAGTCCTAGTACCCAGATATGATCAGGCATTGATAATAGAAGATTGGAATTTCCCGCCTGAGTTTCAGAGTTACACACCCCCACTAGTTAATCACCAATTTCCATCAGCTTCATCAAACAGTCCCGTGGGGATGCCAGAGTTTCAAGTATCGTCAGAAGTTCACGCCACATATGCATCACTAGAAGAGTCTCTTCATAGAGATGGTTATGTTTTTTCGCCTCTCAACAACAACGTCTTGGTAGAAGGAAGAAGGGAGGTACAAGCTCTTCAAACTACTAGAGGTGAAGCTCCTAAAGTATACCAGAGGAATTACCACCAACAACATGAACCACTGACGTCATCAGTCCCTCCAAATAATTTTACAACTCCGCCGCACCCCAACGCGAGCAACAACCCAGGCTTACCAAGAGATTCTCCAGAGTACAGGCGACAGAATGCAGCGCAAGGCGGGGGAGGACAACAAGCTATTCAGCAACCCGTTCATCAAGTTGGGCGAGAACAAAAGGAGAGTCTTCCTAGAGAGGACGTGAAAAGACTTGGCTCTTATGTGTTAGAAGAATTCAAAAGGATGAAGGTTAGTCTCCCCTTACATGAGCTAATGAAGATTTCAGAGGTCAGAAATACAATTCTGGGAAGTGTGTATGAAACGCCCGTTGTGAGGAGTACGTCCCAAGAAGCAACCAATGCACCAAGAAATCCTCTTGTCACACAGTCTCGTCCAGCGCAGGACATGAATATGGTAGAGGAGATGCCTTACGCGCCATTTAACACTTGGGAGGCTCCGCAGCAACCTCAAAATTTCATAGGTATGGTACAAGGTTCTTCAAACACTTCTAAGAAACCAGAGGCGGAGATTAAGGAGAAAGCTCAGCCTGATGTTCTCACGAAACAGAAGAAGAATCCAAAAGATGTTGTCCAAAGTAACCAGAATGGAAAAGATGAAAGTAAGAATGCCTCAGCGAATGAAAGGAAAAAGCCAGTCGTTTTCTATTAGGGAAGGGATGAGCCAGCCCCATTTCTGGTTTCAGTCAGAATTTTTGGAAAGTTATTGCATAATTGTTTGATCGATTTTGGTGCATCAAGTAATGTCATGCCTTTGAAGGTATGTCAGGCGTTAGGTATAATTCCGCTCCAGACCAACAAGAAAGTGACTCAGCTGTATAAGACTGAAGTTCCAGTTGTAGGAGAATTGAATAGCATCCATATGCAGCTAGAAGCGGATCCCAAAATTCAAAGTCGCATTGACATATCAGTTGTGGATATACCTGATGGTTATGGCATGCTATTGAGCAGAGATTGGTCCAGGAAGCTAAATGGATACATCGCGACTGACTTCTCCCACATGTGGCTTCCTTGGAGAGGAGTTCCAAATCAGATAAAAATTGAAAGTACCCCACGGCTCAGATTGATGATCACAAAATGTGGTGAAAATAGTGATGTTTTGGTTGTAGAAACTGATTTGGGTTCATATAGACCCATTAAGAAAGAAGTCCTCATGTTGCAAAGCTCGAAGGAAGAGAAGTTTTTAGAAGATACGCCTGCCTTCACCGAAGTGTTGATTGAAAATGATTTAAGTAGGAATAAGAATGAAAGGATGTTCAGAGATTCTGCAAAGCAAGAGATAGAAAATACCCCCATTGAAGACTTATCATGTAGAATGCACAAGGCTTTCCATTCAAAGAATAAAGGTGCCATGAGTAAGATCTCCTCAGGACAAGTCCCAAAGATGATTCAACAAGTCACTTTAAAAGAGGAATGTGGAGAAGTCAATAAGGGAGAGGGCCAGATTCAAACAAGGTTGTCTCAATTGATGCACTTAGAGGAGAAAAGAAATGAAGCTTTGGAAAGTTTGGCTAAGCATCAAGGAGATGTGACCGGATGGTTCGATAAATCATGGTTGGACCCCTGTCAAGCTTCTGAGATCTCGGGAGATGATGCATTTAAGTTACGGACACGAACAAGAGGGGATATCCCATTGCCAGACGATGGGAAATTCCTCAAGCATTATTTCCAAGCTTAGGTTCCCTCCTGGAACCTACTTTGTAACATAATTAGATTAGGTTTTGCTTTCCTGTTGCTTTTCTTTGCTTTTTGGTTTCTCTCGTTTTGGTTTTGGTTTGTTGCCCTTTGGGTTTTTGGTTTGGCGTTTCTTCCCTTGAGTTGTCCACTCGAGCGGTTTTGGTTTGGAATGGGCAAGGATATTAGGGTTTCCCATTGCGATGGGGGTGATGATGGTTTACTTTCACAATGTGGTTTCTTTCCACTGGAATCTGTACAAATTTTGAAAAAGCCAAGGTTGTTTTCCTCTTGTCATCATCCAGTTTAGGATTGAACTTGTCTCGGGAGGTTAACCCGTTATTGTGTCTTAACACATGAGTCTAAAGACCTTAAATATCTTACCTATCTCCATTCTGAGTCATTTTGGTTTCTTGGGAAAGGTCTTGGCAGGTGAAAATTTTACATCTTGCTTCAGCGCCACTACAGTTCTCAAACCCATTGGAGGCTTCATTGCCTACCAGCCAATTAAGGAATTGACGGAGAAATCAAAAGAAAGGAAAAGGAAGGAAAATGTGCTTAAAAAAAATATCTGAAAAATAAAAGAAAGAAAATGAAAAATGAAGGAAATATTATGAAATATTGGTTTTGGGAATATGCGAGTAACTCCACCAAGGCTATGGACGCCCCGCTGGCAGTGGAGCAATATTCGTGAGAATTGTAGCGACAACCTCATCGGGGCTATGGACGCCTGACTGGCAGCAAGGCAATGTCCTGGATGCTTTTGAAGTTAAGATACTTGTATAACCTGCTATGGCCGATTCAGGAGGTTGAGATGGTTTAGAAACGGAGCGAAAATGCACACAGTCACGGGGTCTTGGATGAAAGTGTTCTAATCCAATATTGGATTCTTCTCCCCTTTTGAGTAAGTATCTTGATGTATGATGGTTTGAGGAAGATTAATCAAGGTTCAATTCTTAAAGTGCTTTTCAAAACTTTCTCGTGGGGATGCCAGATGTTGTGACCTTTTCACACATCGCCCCATTCAAAATGGGGACCCCTAATTTTTGCTCCATTCTGGTCTTTTGGCTTTGGTTTTTCTCTCTCTTTGTCTGTCTCTTTTCTCTAGTCTGCCTTTCGGGGGATGTGTCCGTCATTGAGCTTAAACGCAAAATTTTGGCCAAGTCTGAAAATTAGGGTTTGTACTTTCCTGGTCAATTTGAGGTCAAACAAGGTGAATATATTGAAAATAAGGACCAACACCGTTGTATGTGTGATTCCAGCAGGCTTCCACTAAAATTTCATCAGATTCTGACAACTTACTATTTTTAGTAAGTGTATAATTCAGGGCATTTCATCAGCACTTTCGAAGTTTTAACAGTCACAATGCATTCAAAACACATCAAGTTGCTCGTGTGCAAAATTTGAGCTGAAACAGACAACTTACTATTTTTAGCAGTTCAGCTTCCAGGGCAAATTTCAGGGCTTGGATGCAGAGTTTTTCAGTGCATGTCTGGAGATTCCTTCTGGGTTTTCAGAGACCTTTGCAATGGTGTAATATGCAAAGTGAGACAACAACTTTCAGAGTTCAGCCTTTAGAGGCTATTTTTAGGGTTTGCATGTCAGGGTTTTCTTTGCATGTCGGATGATTCCTTATGGGTTTTTCGAGAGCTATGCAGTGATGTGACATGCAAACAGAGATGATCGCTTATTAAGGAACTTGCTATTTTTAGCAGGTACATCCCAGCAGCCGCTTCCCAGCACTTCAAAATCACGATTGATCGCAATGCAATGTAAACGAGAACAAACGGGTTGTCATTTGATATGCATGCAAGATGAATTAGGTTTCCAGCTTCGACCTGAAAAGAGGGGTAAAAAGTCAGAATTTTCGAAAACCGGTGTTGTTGACGTGGTTTTTGTGACCTCACCAATCAGCCGAAGAACAAAATAGTTTGAAGGCTACTCCGTTCTCTCTTGATCAAAGTATTCCGTGCGCTAAGATTGCGAGAAAGTTCGCACGTTCAACTCCAAGGTTCTGAATACTTAGAATACCCTCAGTTGGTTGATGTGTATTGCTGTGTTCTTACGAGGGGACTTACACAATTGTTCAGACTTCTTGCAGTTAACAGCCGGTATATGATTTGAAGGGGATTTTGCGTGTATGATTTGGCAATAAGTTCGTTTTCCTAAAGCTAACCAGGAATGTACGGAAAGTAAAAGAGTGTAAGGCCTAAGAAACTTATGTTCCATTCTAAATGCAGGATGTGTAGAGCTTCGTTTTAGTAAGCTTCAACCAAATCTCACCTAGCCTCACGTTGGACAGCCTTAGTAAAATTGGTGCAATCTTCAAAGGGATAGCAAAAGATGTTCAAATTATAATTTGGCATACATACACCATCATAATGACGCATATAAGTATACAAATCACAATCGAAGTCAGACTCAAGATAATTTCCAGTGGACCACGCAAGGCGAACTTATCATCAACAAGCTGCTAGTGGTATGGAATGAAAGAAGCTACCTCAACAAAACACCACACATCAAAGTAAACTACTTGCATGAGATGAAAATTAAGCTACTTGGATTTGAAAGGAAGAAGAGACCTTGCTAGCTATTCATGACAAGACGAATTCCACCATCAATGAAAAGATCTATTATCATGAAAAGTGTTACACAACAATCTCCACAAAAGTTTTCAAAGGGAAAACTTTCTTTCTTCTCCACTATGCAAAATGTCTACAATGTTCTACTCTCTAGCCTCTAAGCTCTAAC
>VDFB02054899.1:0-14512 GCA_007258455.2 Sequoia sempervirens
CTTCAAATTTAATGTCGTCAATTTCATTAATGGGGGCATGAATGTAAATCCTCACATCTTTTGTGTTCACTACATCAACAATAAGTTTGGAGAATGCACTGTCCTTATCTACCTGCATTGCTTTAAATGGATACTTCTTATATTTCAACCTTGGTTTCTCAAAGACATCAACCAACTATGGAGTAGCCATTGCATTTTTTTTTAACTTTAGAAACTAGGGTTTTTGAGAAACTTTGAAAAATACCTTTATGTTCAGTCACTACAATTTCATATTAACTGCAATTCCTCTTCAATTTGGAAGCACCTTCGAATGCCTTCTTCTCTTCTCAGCTGTGGATGCAACTTCTTTGGTTTCGAATGATCTTAGAGAGTGAAAATGAAGCATTAAAAACTTGCATTTTTTTCTAAATTTCCGTAATTAATGCAGATTTTCTTTGTTAGATAAGCAACTATCGAAGTGGTCTGTGTCTTTATAGAGATGCAAATTCATTCCACAATCCTTTGCAAAAAATGTTTTTACTTTGGATATTTGATCTATAGATTCCATCATCAATCAAATTCTTCATACCATATATTACACATCAACTTGCATGTTGTAATGATCAACATCTCATTCTCTCCAAGGGGCTGAGAGACTGTTGCGAATGATAACTTTCCATAAGTCAATTCTCTTTCTCAATCAATCATGAGATCTTGTGTACAATGCACAAGCATAGTGTCATGTAGAATTTCATCATCTTGCCTTTATTTTTTTCTCCAAAATTTTGTAGCTTCCTTCCTTTCCTCTATCTTATTATGTTGAGCATGTGATTTCATAGAACCAATTTTGTAAAATCTTGCTTTATGCCAAAGTTTAGTGCAATTGTAGCAAACAATATTATATTCAAGGGCTAAACCATTTCTCCTTGTTTTAGTTTTGCAATCAATATCCCTATGAACAAACTTATTGGATGCATAGAAGTAGCCATAAAAGGAATGAGAAATGATAGCATTATGTACTAAATGCACAAAAGAGATCTTCCTCGTATATAATCATCTCTTCTTGAATTAGTTCTATAGTTACTAGCCTTATGACCAAACTTATTGCAAGAATAACAATAACCATGAAATGATTGAGAGAACTTGGGAGTAGTAGTCTGTTTAGGAGGATATCTCTTCAAGACATTATTTTGATTGTTGACCTTTATGAAGCCATCATCCAATTTCTTCCTTTCATCTTTAATATTTTTAGAGTCTTCAACAAAGTCCTTTTCCTTTTTCATTTCATGAATATCAACCTTTGAGTTTTGACCTTTTTCAAATCTAAGACCACCCTTATCCTTTACAGATCTTTGACAATTGATTATCTCATCAAGAATGTTGGTTATTTTCTTGAGATTCAGGCCTTTGTCTATTTGATCCTTTGATTTCTCTAATTCTTTTCTCAAGGAGATAATTTCTTCTTCAATTTTGGAATGTTCAATTGATTTTTCATTCAACTTATTATTCAAAAAAATTTCAAACCCTTTTCCTTCTTCAACTTGAACTTTCAAATTGATGATTGTCTATTTTGATTCTTTGAGATTTTCCTCCACATGGGACAAAAATGTATACCTTCATCAAGAGGCTTCAATTTGTGAAATATGAGTTAAAGAAGTGGAATAAGAAATGTTTTGGGACATATTTAAGGAGTTCAATCAACAACGCAAAACTATTTGGATTTCATCTCTAGGAAGAAAAAAGGCTATGGGATTACCCAGGAGTCCCTCAAAGATGAAGAGGATGCTTTGAAGGTGTTATATGAATGGGAACTGCGGGAGGAATCATTTTGGAAACAAAAGTCAAGAATCTACTAGCTTCAGGCAGGAGATAGGAATACAACCTTCTTTTATAACTCTATCAAAGCTAGGGGACGTGTAAATTTTATTTCTTTAATTGTTTCCTCCCAAGGTGCTCAGTTATCCTCTTTCTGGGATATCTCTCAAAAAGCTACTAGGTATTTATCTTCCTTATTCACAAAGGACTCTCTCGAGGAATCAGAGGATGTGAACCAGGTTTTGGCTTGTGTTCCCTTTGTTATTCCATTTGAAGAAAATTTGAGCTCAATCAACCAATTTTATTGGATGAGTTGGAGCAGATTGTTTTTAGTATGAAAAGGTAAGGCCCCTGGTCTGGATGGATTCCCAACTAAATTTTTTCAAGAATTTTGGGAGATTATCAAGTGGGATCTTTTGGAGGTTGTGCAAGAATCATAGAATAGTAAACAAATGTTGAAAGCCATGAATTCTACATTTCTAGCTCTTAGTACTAAGAGAGAAGGTGCAAATTCCCTTGATCTTTCTAGGTTAATTGCCCTTTGTAATGTGATTTATAAGATAATCTAAGATAATTGCTAAGAGATTGACTTGCCTTTGTTAGTCAAAGTTGTCTCAGAGGGGCAAGGGGTTTTGTGGCAAGCATACATATCCAAGATGTCATTGTTATTGTTGCAAAGGAAATTCACTCCATGGAGGTATCTAGAGAGAAGGCCATGTTTATAAAATTGGACATGGCTAAGGCTTATGATTAGATCAAATGGTCCTTTCTTCACAAGGTTCTCTATGCTTTTGGGTATGATGAGAGATGGGTCAATTGTCTGATGAGTTGTGTCACGTTAACTTCTTACTCTATGGTGATTAATGGTGTGCCTACCTCTTTGTTTGGTGCATCTAGGGGACTTCGTTAGGGTGACCCTTTTCGCCTTATCTTTTCATTATTATGAATGAAGATTTAGGAAGACTTATAAAATCCCATTTGAGTCAAGGGATTATTTGAGGTTGGAGTTGGGGTGAAGGCTTACCTCCTAAGTCTCACTTACAGTTTGTGGATGATACTGCACTATTGGGTGTTGCTAGAATCAAGGAAGTGGCCAACCTCATACGGTTTCTTGATATTTATCTTGTAGCTTTTGGTTAGCATATTAATGAAGAGAATTCCTTTATCTTCTTCTCCAACACTCCTCTCATTCAATCTAGGATTTCTTGTATTATGAGATTTCAAATAGGTAAGAGCTCCCTTTTTTGTATTTGGCAGTTCCCCTCTCTATAGCCTCTCTACTAAGAGGAACTTGGCAGAGTGTTCTTGATAAGTTTAGGGGCTATATCAATCGTGGACTTGCAGGTGTTATCCTTTGTTGGGACGACTATGCTTCTAAAATTTCTAGTTCAAGCACTTCCTATCTATAGGTGTATGGTTCAAATTGTGCCTGTAGGCTTTATTAGAGTTTAATTCTCTCTGTAGGAAATTCTTATGGGTAGGAATATTGGATTCCAAGAAATGGAGTTTGGTTAAGTGGGATTCTATTTGTAGGCCTTTTCAATAGCGTGGTTTGGGTCTACGTCAGGTTGCTATTGCTGGTCAGGCTTTGGTTGCCAAGCTATACTCAAGATGGTGTACTAATTAGGATCACCATTCATCCAAAATCCTAAATACCAAATATTTGAAGGTAGTTGGATGTTCCTAGATGCTCCTTGGATGGTAAATGGTCTTTGATATGGGGCATGCTTAAAAGAGGTGCTAGCTTAATCAAGCAAGGCCTATTCTAGATTTGTCACAAGGGTGATGATTCTCTTTTTTGGATTGACTCCTAGGATGGTCATCCCCCAATCATGACCACCTTTCCTCATTTACAAAATCTTGGTTTGCAATTTCAAGGGGCTAGATGTGTGAAGGTAAGTGATTTCAAGGTTGTGAAGCGTTTGGGTCAGGTGGAGGTTCTTGAGTGGAAACACTGCCACTTGTAGCTTCCAAGTGGCTCTAAAGTGGATCATGCTAAATTGTCTCATATTTTAGCTAGTAGGACTTGAAACTCTTTACAAAGGAGGAATATCCTATCTTGGGTTCCTGATCCAAAAGGGGTTTACTCGATGGCAGTTGGTTACCACGAATTGGATAGAAGGAAATATGGGAAGGTTGAAGTCCCTTGGTGGAAACATGTTTGGAATAAGTTCTCTTGACCCAAGTGCAACTTTTTCCTTTGGTTAGTTGCTCACAATAGGTGTCTTACTTGGGATAATCTTCTGAAGAGAGGCTTTCAAGGTCCCTTAATTTTATTTCTCTGTGGTAGTGGTGAAGAGTCCTCTTCACATTTTTCTTGCAATGTGCTTTCTCCAGATCTATTTAGCATTTTTGGTGGGTGGTGTGGAGACACTCTTGCATGCATGCTCTATCCCTCACTAAATTTTGGAGAACCTTGGGGAGGCCCCTTGCTCACTCTTTCCCTCTCCAAATGGCATGGACTATTGGGATTTCATGCATCCTTTGGCAAATTTGGCTAGAGAGGAACAATACGATTTTTCAAGATAAAAATTTGATGAAGTTACAAGTGTGGCAGGGGATTATTGGTATGCTTAAGAGACCATTTTAGCTAAATGTGAGGTTGGGCCCCCTTTGAATGTTGTGGAGGTTGTGGTGTTGCAGGGTTTGGGTCTACATGGTTTGAACTTTAGAAGGACTTGTTCAAAAGGGATGAGACACCCCAACAAGAAAATCCAGTGAGATGGCAGGTGGTCTCCACCTCTTGAGGGGATCTTGAAAATTAACACTAATGGTTCTTCCAGAGGTAATTTGCATTATGCTGGTGTGGGAGGTGTGGGGAGAGATAGATCTGGGGCTATCCTCTTCTTCTTATTCATGTATCATGGCCACTAGACTAATAATCTCATGGAGACTCTTGCAATTCATATTGCTCTAGAAAAGGTGTGTGCTCTTGGTTGGCGTAAGGTTATTTGTGAATCAGATTCTTAGATCTTGATTAATTTGTTGAACAAGCATAGTGTTGATGGGATGAATTGGAAATTGATTTTGATTGTGTAGCAGATTCATCAATTGGGAACTTCATTGGAGGTGGTGTCCTTTGTTCATATCTTGAGGGAGTGGAACAATGTTGTTGATTATTTATCTAAATTGGTTTATGAGTTTAGGGTTGATTGGAAGGTTGATGATTGGGAGCATCTTCCTGGTGTTTTTGCCCAAAAATAAAATATGTTGATTCATGAGGATATTCATGGTCCTTGAACAGTTTCTTGTTGTCTTGGTTTTGAGTTCTTGTTTTGTGTTGGTTGTTTGCCTTTTGGGTCGTGTTTGTCTCTAGTCTTGCTCCTTGTATTTTTGGATCTTCTCCGGTTGAATAAATTTTTACCCCTTTTTCTCAATAAAAAAAGTTTCTTGTAAATTAAATTATATGACATCAATCTAGACACAATATTTTCACAATTACAAAAATTCAAAAAATCATTAGTTTAGATCAAATTATGGTGGTCATACATGATGGTTTTCAAAAACAACAATTAGGGCCAGTAAAAAAAATATATTTGTAAAAAAATTATGAAAAATATCCTCATCAATATTTAGTATAATATGCGTATTTACCCAAAATAAATTAGAAAAATAATTTTATTTAGGTCAAATTATGGTGTTCATACACATGCATGGTATGGTCTTGAAAAACTAACTTTTAGAAAGTGTTTTTTATACATGTCTGTCAAAAATTATTTTTTATAATTTGAGTATTAGAATAAATTACATATTTAAAAATTAGACTCAAAATAATACATTCATATTAATGGACTTTTTATAGATTCTATGTGTAAGTGCTTCAAATTTAAAGTCCAACATTGACAAATTTTGAAAATAAGGAAAAACATCCATTTTTTGAACATTTGTGGACCCTTTAATGCATGTTGGCTTGGGAGAGGTATATGATTGGTTGAATTCCTCATGGCACTTGACCTATCTTAACTCTAAGTGGGCCAAAAAAATTACCATTTTTGGCGCAATGTTGTTGAACCTAAAAAGACTTATTTTTGTTGGTTGTTTATTTTAAAAAAATAGTTGTTGGGCATGCTTTGCATAAGTATGGGCTTCCCACTAGAATTCGTGATTGTTGTTTTATGCCTAAAACTTTTGAACATTTATTTTTTTATTGCAAAATATTTTATTTCTATATGGTCTTTATTTTTTGGTCGCTTGTGAACTAGAATCATGATATTGGTTTTTCTTGGCATGAGATTCTTGCTAGGTATGTTGAGAGATTTGATGCCACTTTAAATAAAGTTTGGATTATTCTTTCAAATGAAGTTTTATGGTGTTTATGGAAGAAGAGGAATGAAGAGGTTTTTCAGAGCAAAAGAAGGCATCTTATTGAGTTTAATAGTGAAATTACTTTCCTGAATATTATGTTACAAGTATCTGCTGCCATGGAGTTTCCCAAAGAATGCTTTATGATTTTGTTAAAGAAAGGTGTCATGTTCGTTTAAAAATATGAAATTACATCAAATCATTTCTTTCCACAAGGGAGGAATAAACTGAACAAGGAGGAGCTAGAGTTGCTTGACAAGTATTTGGAAGAGGAAGATAGATAAATCAAAATTGAAAGAGAAAAAGAACCAATAGAAGGATAATGAACCGCCCGCTGTCATGAATATTGATCCTAATCTAATTGTGCCTCCTATTGGCACTTTTGAGTTTGATAAAGTAGAATGTAAAAATAATGTAATAGGAGCTTGATACATAGCTCTAATTATTGTAGTTGTTCCTATAATAGTTTTAGGAACTTCAAACTTGATCACAAATTTTGGTTTAAGATGGATAGTAATCCTCTTGATACTTTTAGGAGTTGCAACTCCATATAATTCATTTTTGTTTTTATGAACTATCTCTAATATAAAAAAAATTGTGGACCCAACTTATTGCACCTACCCTTCAAGTGATTTTTTGAACATTTATGGACTCCAAATTTTGCACCTACCCTCTCTAAAAGCTTCCTCTCAACAAAAAATGACACATCCATCGCACACAATGCTCGTTACATCACAAATATCATGAACAACCTAAGGTTGAGTCTCACCCAACATTATTCCTCTACCATATGTTGTCTAATAGTTGAATGGCTAGTGTCTGCATACTTTATCCTTCTTATTAACATCCACCTTTTACTTTCTCAATACTGAGAAATTATCCCTAATATCTCCCATTGTACTGAAAAATAATGAATTACAAAATTATATGATCACCATTGATGACATTACAAATCAAGATAACTGGTCAGAATAGTCTCTTACATGTTAGCTTTCATAAATCATATTTGATTATGTAGACATCGAAAATATACCATTGATATCGCATCTGATCCCACTTATTTCAACATCGCTTTTCCTAAATCATCCTCGCCTAATCAAGTAATCAAATCTCTATCTACTAAATTCATCAATATCTCTGCTGAATAAATCACTTGTCTCAATTGCCGCTTCTCTTGCTAATAAATCGTTCCACCTACTCCACTATCTCGCTTTTAATTAAATCAATTTATCAGATTAAATCTCTCAAAAGTCTTCCATTAAATTAAATAAATTAAAACCTTATTTGATTTCTTATCTAACATCATCCATTTTACCAAATAAATAAAAATCTTTATTTAATAGCTCTTTATCATATTCTCTCTCATTTGATTTAAATAAATTTAAGTCAAATAAGTCACATCATCTAATCTCCTGTTAAATTATTTAACCCTTGATTAATTTAATCTAATCTCATGTCACATCCTTCTAGATAATGAAATTGCACATGAAAATAGATTTAATTCATTTATTAAATCCCTATTTTCCTCACAAGGCATCTTTTGGAATATTCTCTCAATTTGAATTCAAAAATTCCAAGTCAACATGTACATCCAACAAGGCATTTAAAACCTCTTACATGTCCTTTGCCTCAAGAGCCAAGTGGCATTTATTGCATTTTCCCTTCCCTCTTACATGTCATTTCAACAAATTTGAATTTCAAATATTGGCATTTATTGGCACAAACCCCAAATCTTGCACATCCATCATCCATTCATAGCTTGACAAGTGGCACCATCTCATTGGATGAATGTTAGTCCCACATTGCTCAAATTTGGATATTCATCCATCTTGAGATCCTATAAATGAAGAGCTCCTCTCCTCATTTTATCATCCACAATCCAAGCAAAGTTACCATGCTAAAATACTTAGCCATTTCCATCCATAATTCAAATTCCTAGCTAGGCTTTTTGCAAATTTGGCTTGGAGTTCTCATCTTTTGTCAAATTGGATCAACATCATCTTCAACACATCAAGATTTCATCGTAGGGATTGGGAAAGGGCCAATTTTCACATCAAATTGGCACCAATTTCCCCATGGGATCAAGTGTTTGCTATTTAAATAAGGATTTAATCTTTGGTTTATCAATTTCATTGTGTTCTTGCTTATTTTCTTTCCTATTTTGAGTTTGCAAATTTATTTCATGGGGAATCCTTCTTTTAGCTTGTAATTCCTTGTCTAACTCGTTTATTCATGTTGTTTTGCAGGTACTAGGAAAAGGGTTTGCACAGATTACAACAAGGTTCCACAATTGGATAATCACCACTATGGAATCCTTTCTAGACTTGTTAAAAGGCCATATTTAATGATTTTTAGTATAAGTAAATTTAATTCTCTACTAAACAACACTCTTGCATGCCACATTCACTATTTTGGATTGTATCCCATATTATACTCTTTGCTTCTTTACTCTAGTATTCACTCCCTCATTGTTGTACTTACCTTCTACACCTCTATGCCTTGTCCTAGTATTCTCCACTTTCTTTTGAATGACTTGAAGTCGTGTATATATACTCCCTCAACTTTCCACATGATATATATTATCCTCAATATAGCACAAAGCTCAAAACCACACGAAACATGTTGTCAACTAAAAATAACAAACATGGAAATTTCAATGGTCCAATGGTAGAGAATCTCTTTATAGCACTAAACACCTTTGCAATAGTTATCCCAACTGTCCTAAATTTTCACCCTTGACACAAACCCAAAATAATTTATAGCAAACACAAAAAACTCTAAATGAACACACTATCAATTTATATATATGTCATACTCCAAATTACCAACTTTCACTCATCCAATCAATTTCACCATTTAGTAGAATATAAAGATACTACAAACAAAGCTATTACCACAATTGTGAAACCTAATTCCTTATTGTAGTGAAATGAACTAACTTCTACCATAGATTGTTAACCACCAAACACACATACACAACCAAACTAAACCATAATTTCTACTTTCTTAAACATGATACAACATTTTCACCCAATATAGAGACACATCTCCATCCACATTTCCTAAAGTATCTATTGTATTATGTGATATTTCTTAATTTTTTGTGTATATTATTAATACTTTCCGTTTGGCAATACTATTGCAATGAGTTTTTTTTTTTCTTAGTTAATTAGTTATTAATTAGTTACCTTTCAACCAATCAAAAACAATAATTTTTTTTGAAAAAAAAAATCAATTTTGTAAAGTGAACTTGCAAAATATTTAATTTTATAAATTATAAAAATTATTTCTCCTCAATATGATTGGCTAAGAAGTTTTGTGTTATTGATGAATTTTTAGGAAAAGTGAAAATGAACTATTATTTTGTCTAATTTTTCTGAACTATTATTTTACCTATTTTAAAAAAAACTAAACTCTTATTTTGCCTATATTTAAGAAACTAAATTTACTATATTTTATTTCATTTTCCTTATAGTTTTTTCTCGGCCTATAGATATCACCAATATAACGACAACATATGTATTTGGGTGAAGAGGATGGTCCCAAGGGGGGTCTTTATTTTTTTGTATCGTTATGAATCTCTCATCCCTTTCTAAAATCCCTATTGAACAATTCCATTTCAAAACTTTCCCATAGAAGAAAAGGCATGATTTTTTAAATTAGGGTTTAAAAATAAAGGAAAATTGTATTGGTTTTTTTTTTCTTTCCTAAAGTTTTGTTTCTCCTAAAAATTTAGCTTATTTCATGTCTTTTAGTTTTTGTTATGTCAACAAATTTACAATAGATTTTAAACCATGTTTTTAAAACTAATATTGATGAGATCTTCTAAGATTTTAGATTTGTGGATTTTTATTTTTATTTTTTATAGTTTTTTGTTTCTTCATGTCAAATATATAGTTTAGAAGTATGTGAAATATAATAAATTTATAGTATATTATACATTTTTTTTTGATACGCAAGGTTAAGATTTGTATTAAGCTTAATAAAATATACATTACGTCTGCATAGCAGGAGAAACCACCATTCTTCCATGAAATCTAGACCTACCATCTAGATCTACTAGCCCGAGAGCATGCTATGACCTGCCCAAAAATGCAGTCCCATTGCATAACTTCAAAAAAGCCAACTCCAATTATAATTTTAAACACAAAAAATTTATACACTGAGGCCGAGCCTCACAGGAAACCATTTACTTCTGCAAACATGGTGAAATCTTCCTCCCATTCCATACCTTCCTCCATCACCAACCCCAATTTTCTTTTCAGGAATTCAACTGCCACGGCCGAGATCATTTTGTGCCTCATAAGCTCTGGCCCCTTTAAGTCTAGAAGGAAGGGATATACTTTTACTGCCTCATCCGTCTCCCAAAGGGGTTCCAGGTCCGAAGGGCACGGGATTCCTTTACCCATGAAGGCTGCTTTCAGTGTCTTCTCTAACCCTCCTAACAGGTTGCCTCGAAAAAGAAACTCCATAATCTCCTTTGCCTCCACCTTCAGGAATTCCAAGTCCAAAATGACGGCCAAGAACCGAGAAGAAATGTGTGCGTTATCCCTCGCAAATTCCTTTCTATCCAAGTGGCCCTTTCCTAATATCATTTTGACTGCTAACATTATCAAGGGATCATCCTCAAGCAGGATTCTCTTCAGCCTTTGATTGGTAATTTCCCTGAATGCTATTTGTCTCTCTGTCGCCACCAATGAGACTGGAGTGTCAACACCGAAGCTCTCCAACCCCTCCACTGAGATGGAGATGATGAATTTTGATCTACTCATCTTCACCATTTGCAGCCCTTTGGTCGAAAGTTTCCTACACAAAGACAACCAACAAACCAAAATTTGAAAACCATACTGTGAAAATGTCGTCATCCGTCCACCTTTAAAAGGCCCGTATACATCAAGGTCGAGCCACCACGCATGAGTCTGAAATGATGGCTAAGCAATGCAATCCGTCCTTACAAGAAAAAATTGTCCTACAACCTTCAGCCTTAATTCGGCTATCTCCTCGTGAGGATCAACTTCTGCCACTCGACGAATTTGCTTAAACTTCCATGATGGTCGTACCCTACATGTCAATTTGATTATTCTTAGCTTCATGTGTCATTAACACCTCCGGCATCTCCGAGATCTCCCCAAATTTGGCAGAATGCCATTCTTTTGGTAGCTTACCTCCCTCATTCCCCTGACACCTTGGATAATACGTGAGGTGATGTGGCCTTGCCACTACGCTGCCACCTTTCGCTCCCCAACCGACATCCCATTTCCTCCCCCATTATTAACTAATAATTTTCCTTAGGTTTTCTGTCGATCTCATGTGAATGAGAGAAGGAACTTGATGAGGGGGGTGGGGGCTCACCCTACCACCCACTAGAAAAATTACTCTATATTGCATTCTTTAAAACCCAGTCCAATTACTCCCTTATTAGATAGGGAGTCGACTTCTGTGTTACCTTTCCTTAACATGTGATTGAACATCACTTGTTCAAAATTCCCTAGTTGTTCTAGTGCAGCTTCCAAATAAACCCCTAGTCTCCAGTTGTGAATTTGTCTAGTCCTGAGAGCATTTATGACCAGTGTTGAATCTCCTTTTTACTACCAGATTTTCAATTCCCAATTCCTTACTCAACTTCAATCCGAGTAGGAGAGCTTGGAATTCAATAGAATTATTTGTTCCTTCTGCAAGGGACTGGGCTAATCTCCCCAGAATTGAGCCTGAAGAAGTTCTTACTATGCAACCAGCCCCAGACGGCCCCAGATTCCCTTTGGAGGCCCCATCAAAGTTCAATTTAGCCCAGCCCTGCTCAAGGGGAATCCACTAAGTCTTATTGCGCTGTTCAGTAGAAGCCGCATTTCCTATTCCACCCAAGGGAGGAGTTTTGATTCCAAACCATTGTTTCATGATCCAAGCATCCCATTTAGTGTTTTTTTTTTTGCTTATCCATCAGCTGTGCATTGAAAAGTTCTACAATGCTCACCTCAATCTTACACTAAAGCCTTGGGATTGACATCTCTTTATCTTGAAAAAGGCGTATGTTTCTCTCCTTCCACACTTCCCAGATTAAAATTGAAGGGCTCATCTTCCATAAATCCCCGAAGATGGTGTTATGATCATAACTTGGCCAAGAGTTTAAACATTCTAATAAGGTGTTGGGGAAGACAGTTGACCAATGTAACTTTGTGCACAACCAACACCACATCTGATGAGTAAACTTACAATTTAAAAGCAAGTGATCCACTGTTTCCTCAGCCTCTTGACACAATGGGCATCTAGACGGACCATGATAACCCATTTTGATAAACCTATCTCCTGTAAGAATTCTTCCCTATGCTATAGCCCATGTGAAAATCCCTGCTTTTGGGAGACATACTTTATTCCAACAAAGACTTTGAGGGATCACTGAGTTTTCTTCAGTTGAGGATGATAGGATATTGTATCCTATCTTGGCTGAGTATGTCCCATTTGGTGAAGCATCCCAACGTAAGCGATCTCTCCCTTGTCTGCCCCAGATCCTTCTTTTTGATAATGCTTTCTCAAAGGCTTCAATTTCCTGGACTTCAAGGTCCAGACTTCTCACCAATTTCCACTTCAGGTAACCTTCAACTGGATCTTCCAGATGATCTATATAATCTTTGACTTTCGAACCCCAAATTTGTTTTGTCTTCTCTTTTACTCTTGAGAGCTCTGGGTTGTCAGCTAGTGCTGGATGACCTTCCCAAGAATCTTCCCAGAACATAGCCTCCTTCCCATTCTTCACTTCCCAAGTAAGAAAGTTTGTGATCAGATCTCTAGAGTTTTTAATGAAATTCCAAATTTGGGACCCATTTGGCATTTATTTTGCTACTAGGAAGCAATAAGGGTCTGCTTCCAGATATTTTGCTCTAACGATCTTCACCCATTTAAGGTCAGGGCATGAATGAATAGTCCAAGCTAATTTTTCCCCCAGTGCCTTATTTTGTTGAAGAACATTCCTCAAACCAACACCATCTTTCTCCTGCTTCTCGCAAACCTTCTGTCATTTTATAAGAGGAATTTTCTTTTGTTTTGAATTTCCTTTCCAGAAGAAGTCCTTCATTACCCGATTTAGGTCTTTGCTCGCACCTATTGAAAGCTACAGGCAGTACATCATATAGATGGGAAGTGCTGAAAGAACCGATTTCAACAAAGTTAACCTCACTGCCCAGGACAACCACCTATTTTTCCATGAGAATATTCAGTCCTTACAGCGAGTCACTAAAGAGCTCCATACATTGTTGATTTTAATGCCCTTGTCCAATGGGAGTCCCAGGTATTTGCATGGCAGTTGTCCCCTCTTAAATCCTAAAATTTGCAAAATTTGAAGTTCACAGGGACAATTTGAATTAAAGAAAATCTCAGATTTAGTCTTACTTACTTCCTGCCCAGAAGCCCTAAAGTAGTCTTCTAGCATTTTTTAAAATCTTTGTGCTTCCTTTGCTAAAGCAGCACTGAACAACATTGTGTCATCTGCGAATTGCTGATGCGTGATATTAGGTAGGCTGCTAGGGTGTGTGCAAGAAGTTGAGTCCACTTTTTGGCCAAAAAGTGGAAGTGTTTTCCCTGATTTTCAATATTTGACACATTTGACCTTAAAATTTGAAGCACTTAGAGATGAAATCTTTAAAAAAGTCATTGATCATAAAATGTAGTGCTCGGAGTCTAGTTTCCAAATATGTAATTTATTTCAATACCCAGATTGTACAAACTGAGTTTCAATAGGGATTTCAATAATCCACTGTTTAAAAGTCATTTTTTTTTACCATACCATGCACGTGTACGACATCCATATTTTGACTTAAATTATCGTATTTTTCTAAATCCTTTTGGGAAAAGTTTTATGACTCACTGAACCTTGCTCTTGATATTTTTTTGTAATTTTTTATTGAATATTTTTTTTTTTGTTAATTTTTTATTAGGCAGATTTGTTGTTTGAAAAATCGTCATGTACGACATGCATAAGATGACCTAAACTTATCGGCGCGTTTTTTCTTTCAAATTGAAAAGAATTGTCTGAAGTTTGCTCTCTTGCAATCCGTTTGTCAAAATGTTATGTTGATAAAAAGTTATTAAAATAGTAAAAAACTCTGATATTTAAAGTTTATGGACCAATTTTATTAGAAATTGATTGAAAAATAGAAAAAATAATTCAATTGCAAAACAAATTACATATTTAGAATCTACATTGTTTGATCTAAAATGGGTTTTATTTTCGTCAGAAAATTTTCAAAAAAAGGTCGTCAGCCATATGTCCAAAGTTGATTTTTTTCTTTGACATTGTTAGGGCCTTCAATTTGCAGGTCAAACCAGGTTGAAGGCTTAGGTTCGGACTTCCAAAGCTTTTCCCGAACCGAAAACCTTGGCAAAAACCCGCCCACGATGCAAAACAAAATTCAAATTTAAAAAA
>VDFB02054899.1:14612-120912 GCA_007258455.2 Sequoia sempervirens
AGTGTAAGATTGAGGTGAGCATTGTAGAACTTTTCAATGCACAGCTGATGGATAAAAAAAAAAAAAAACACTAAATGGGATGCTTGGATCATGAAACAATGGTTTGGAATCAAAACTCCTCCCTTGGGTGGAATAGGAAATGGGCTTCTAATCGGGGTCAAATGCTAATAAGCATCTAAAGTAGGATTCCCTTGAGCAGTCAGCTTGAAACTGAACTTTGATGGGGCCTCCAAAGGTGGAATCAGGCCGTTTGGGGCCGGTTGCATAGTAAGAACTTCTTCAGGCTCGATTTTGGGGAGATTAGCCCAGCCCCTAGCAGAAGGAACAAATAACGCAGCTGAATTCCAAGCTCTCCTGCTCGGATTGAAGTTGAGTAAGGAATTGGGAATTAAAAATCTGGTAGTCGAAGGAGATTCAACACTGGTCATAAATGCTCTCAGGACAAGACAAATTCACAACTGGAGACTAGGGGTTTATTTGGAAGCTGCACTAGAACAACTAGGGAATTTTGAACAAGTGATGTTCAATCACACGTTAAGGGAAGGTAACACAGAAGCCGACTCCCTGTCTAATAAGGGAGTAATTGGACCGGGTTTTAAAGAATGCAACACAGAGTAATTTTTCTTGTGGGTGGTAGGGTGGGCCCCCACCCCCCCTCATCAGGTTCCTTCTCTCGTTCATTCATGAGACCAACGGAAAACCTAAGGCAAATTATTAGTTAATAATGGGGGAGGAAATGGGGTGTCGGTTGGGGAGCGAAAGGTGGCAGCACAATGGCAAGGCCACATCACCTCACGTATTATCCAAGTTGTCGGGGGAACGAGGGAGGTAAGCTACCAAAAGAATGGCAGTCTGCCAAATTTGGGGAGATCTCGGCGACGCCGGAGGTGTTAATGACACATGAAGCTAAGAATAATCAAATCGACACGTAGGGTACGACCATCATGGAAGTTTAAGCAAATTAGCCGAGTGGCAGAAGTTGATCCTCACGAGGTGATAGCCAAATTAAGGCTGAAGGTTGTAGGACAATTTTTTCTTGCAAGGACGGATTGCCTTGCTTAGCCATCATTTCAGACTTGTGCGCGGTGGCTCGGCCTTGCTGTATACGAGCCTTTTAAAGGTGGACGGATGACGGCATTTTCTTAGTATGGTTTTCGAAATTCGGATTGTTGGTTGTCTTTGTGCAAGGAACTTTCGACCAGAGGGCTGCAAATGGCGAAGATGAGCAGATCGAAATTCATCATCTCCATCTCAGCGGAGGGGTTGGAAAGCTTCGGTGTTGACACTCCAGTCTCCTTGGAGGCGACGGAGAGACAAATAGCATTCAGGGAAATTACTGATCAAAGGCTGAAGAGAATCCTACTTGAGGATGATCCCTTGATAATGTTAGCAGTCAAAATGATATTAGGAAAGGGCCACTTGGATAGAAAGGAATTTGTGAGGGATAACGCACACATTTCTTCTCGGTTCTTGGCTGTCATTTTGGACTTGGAAGTCCCAAAGGTGGAGGCAAAGGAGATGATGGAGCTTCTTTTTCGAGGCGACCTGATAGGAGGGTTAGAGAAGACACTGAAAGCAGCCTTCATGGGTAAAGGAATCCCACACCCTTCAGACCTGGAACTCCTTTGGGAGACGGATGAGGCAGTAAAAGTATATCCCTTCCTTCTAGACTTAAAGGGGCCAGAGCTTATGAGGCACAGAATGATCTCGGCCATGGCGGTTGAATTCCTAAAAAGAAAACTGGGATTGGTGACGGAGGAGGGTATGGAATGGGAGGAAAATTTCACCTTGTTTGCAGAAGTAAATGGTTTCCTGTGAGGCTCGGCCTCAGTGCATTAATTTTTTGTGTTTAAAATTATAATTGGAGCTGGCTTTTTTGAAGTTATGCAGTGGGACTGCATTTTTGGGCCGGTCGTAGCATGCTCTCGGGCTGGTAGGTCTAGATGTAGGTCTAGATTTCATGGAAGAATGGTGGTTTCTCCTGCTATGCAGACATAATGTATATTTTATTAAGCTTAATACAAATCTTAACCTCTTGGACAAAAAAAAATGTATATTATAATTTGTAAATTTATTATATTTCAGCATACTTCTAAACTATATATTTGACATGTTCAAAAACTATAAAAATAAAAATAAAAACCCATAAATCTAAAATCTCAGAAGATCTCATCAGTATTAGTTTTAAAAACTTATGGTTTAAAATCTATTGTAAATTTGTTGACAGAGCAAAAACTAAAAGGCATGAAAAACCCTGAAATCTGCTTGAAATAAGCTAAATTTTTAGGAGAAACGAAACTTTATCTTACAAAAAGAAAAAACCCCTATACAATTTTCCTTTATTTTTAAACCCTAATTTAAAAAATCACGCCTTTTCTTCCATGGGCAGGTTTTGAAACGGAATTGTTCGATAGGGTTTTGAGAAAGAGATGAGAGATTCATAACCCATACAAAAAATAAAGATCCCCTTGGGACCATCCTCTTCACCCAAATACATATGTTGTCGCTATATTGGTGATATCTATAGGCCTATAAAACTATAAGGAAATTGTGCCAGTACTATAGTAAATTTAGTTTCTAAATAGGCAGTCAAGAGCTTTAGCCTTTTAAAGAAGTAAAATAATAGTCTAAAACAGACAAAATATACACAAGTTCATTTTCACTTTTCCTAAAAATTCATCAATAACACAAAACTTCAGCCAATCATATTGAGGAGAAATAATTTTTATGTAATTTATAAAATGTGCCATTTTAAAAAGTCTCACTTTGAGCAAAATTGGATTTTTTCTTCTAAAAAATTATTGTTTTTATCATTGTTAAAAATCTAATTAATAACTGAATTAACTAAGAAAAAACCTTCACTGCAATGTACAAACTGAAAGCATTACATTAATATACACAAAAAATTAAGAAAGCACCAAAATACAATAGATACTAGGAAATGGATGGAGATGTGTCTATATATTGGGTGAAAATGTTGTATCATGTTTGAAAAATTAGAAATTATGGTTTAGTTTGGTTGTGTATGTGTGTTTGGTGGTTAACAATCTATGGTAGAAGTTAGTTCATTCCACTACAATAAGGAATTAGCTTTCACAATTGTGGTAATAGCTTTGTTTGTAGTATCTTTATATTCTACTAAATAGTGAAATTGATTGGATGAGTGAAAGTTGGTAATTTGGAGTATGACATATATATAAATCGATACTCTGTTCATTTAGAGTTATTTGTGTTTGCTATAAATTATTTTGGGTTTGTTTCAAGGGTGAAAATTTAGAACGGTTGGGATAACTATTGCAGAGGTGTTTAGTGCTACGAAGAGATTCTCTACCATTGGACCATTCAAATTTCCATGTTTGTTATTTTTAGTTGACAACATGTTTCATGTGGTTTTGAGCTTTGTGCCACATTGAGGATAATAAATATCATGTGGAAATTTGAGAGAGTATATATACATGATTTCAAGTCATTCAAGAGAAAGTGGAGAATACTAGGACATGGTATAGAGGTGTAGAAGGTAAGTACAACAATGAGGGAGTGAATACTAAGAGATAGAGTAAAGAAGCAAAGAGTATAATATGGGATACAATCCAAAATAGTGAATGTGGCATGCAAGAGTGTTGTTTAGTAGAGAATTAAATGTACTTATACTAAAAATCATTAAATATGACCTTTTGTAACAAGTCTAGAAGTGATTCCATAGTGGTGATTATCCAATTGTGGAACCTTGTTGTAATCTGCAAACCCTTTCCTAGTACCCCAAAACAACATGAATAAACGAAGTTAGACAAGGAATTACAAGCTAAAAGAAGGATTCCCATGAAATAAATTTGCAAACTCAAAATAGGAAAAAAAAGCAAGAACACAATGAAATTGATAAACCAAAGATTAAATCCTATTTAAATAGCAAACACTTGATCCCATGGGGAAATTGGTGCCAATTTGATGTGAAAATTGGCCCTTTCCCAATCCCTACGATGAAATCTTGATGTGTTGAAGATGATGTTGATCCACTTTGACAAAAGATGAGAACTCCAAGCCAAATCTGCAAAAAGCCTAGCTAGGAATTCGAATGATGGATGGAAATGGCTAAGCATTTTAGCATGGTAACTTTGCTTGGATTGTGGATGATGAAATGAGGAGAGGAGATCTTTCATTTATAGGATCTCAAGATGGATGAATATCCAAATTTGAGCAATGTGGGACTAACATTCATCCAATGAGATGGTGCCACTTGTCAAGCTATGAATGGATGATGGATGTGCAAGATTTGGGGTTTGTGCCAATAAATGCCATAATTTTGAAATTCAAATTTGTTGAAATGACATGTAAGAGGGAAGGGAAAATGCAATAAATGCCACTTGGCTCTTGAGGCAAAGGACATGTAAGAGGTTTTAAATGCCTTGTTGGATGTACATGTTGACTTGGAATTTTTGAATTCAAATTGAGAGAATATTCCAAAAGATGCCTTGTGAGGAAAATAGGGATTTAATAAATGAATTAAATCTATTTTCATGTGCAACTTTCATTATCTAGAGGATGTGACATGAGATTAGATTAAATTAATCAAAGGTTAATTAATTTAACAGGAGATTAGATGATGTGACTTATTTGACTTAAATTTATGGATTTATTTAAATCAAATAAGAGAGGAATATGATAAGAGGCTAATTAAATAAAGATTTTGATTTATTTAATTAAAATGGATGGTGTTAGATTAAATCAAATAAGGTTTTAATTTATTTAATTTAATGGAGAGACTTTAGAGATTTAATCAAATAAATTGATTATTTAATTAAATAGGGATAATTAGATCAGGTGGATTGATTTAATTAACAAGAGAAATGACTTGATTCAGACAAAGTGATTTATTCAACCAAGAGAGGATATTGATGAATTTAATTAGATAGGGGAATTTGATTAAACAGTTAGACCGAGGGATGATTTAGGAAGAAACGATGTTAGTAAGTCAGGATCAGATGCGCGATATCAATCAGTATATTTTCGATGTCTACATAATCAAATGGTTATGGCCTAACATGTAAGAGGGCCCATTGCAATAGGTTATGCAGTTGTAATGTCAATGGTGATCATATAATTTTATGTAATTCATTCTATTTTTCAATTACAATGGAGACATTTAGGGATACATTTTTCAAGCTATTGAAGGAAAGTAAGGTGGATGTTAATAAAGAAGAATAAAGTATGCAAGACACTAGCCATTCAACTAAGTAGAGAACATATGGTAGAGGAATAATGTTGGGTGAGACTCAACATGGGAGTTGTTCATGATGTTGTGATGTGTGACATTGTGCCAATGGATGTGTGTCATTTTTTGTTGGGAAGCACTAGAGGGGTAGGTGCAAGAATTTGGGTCCATAAAATGTTCAAAAATCACTTGAAGGGTAGGTGCAATAAGTTGGGTCCACAATTTTTTTTATATTAGAGATAGTTCATAAAAACAAAAATGAATTATATGGAGTTGCAACTCCTAAAAGTATCAAGAGGATTACTATCCATCTTAAACCAAAATTTGTGATCAAGTTTGAAGTTCCTAAAACTATTATAGGAACAACTACAATAATTAGAGCTATGTATCAAGCTCCTATTACATTATTTTTACATTCTACTTTATCAAACTCAAAAGTGCCAATAGGAGGCACAATTAGATTAGGATCAATATTCATGACAGCGGGCGGTTCATTATCCTTCTATTGGTTCTTTTTCTCTTTCAATTTTGATTTATCTATCTTCCTCTTCCAAATACTTGTCAAGCAACTCTAGCTCCTCCTTGTTCAGTTTATTCCTCCCTTGTGGAAAGAAATGATTTGATGTAATTTCATATTTTTAAACGAACATGACACCTTTCTTTAACAAAATCATAAAGCATTCTTTGGGAAACTCCATGGCAGCAGATACTTGTAACATAATATTCAGGAAAGTAATTTCACTATTAAACTCAATAAGATGCCTTCTTTTGCTCTGAAAAACCTCTTCATTCCTCTTCTTCCATAAACACCATAAAACTTCATTTGAAAGAATAATCCAAACTTTATTTAAAGTGGCATCAAATCTCTCAACATACCTAGCAAGAATCTCATGCCAAGAAAAACCAATATCATGATTCTAGTTCACAAGCGACCAAAAAATAAAGACCATATAGAAATAAAATATTTTGCAATAAAAAAATAAATGTTCAAAAGTTTTAGGCATAAAACAACAATCACGAATTCTAGTGGGAAGCCCATACTTATGCAAAGCATGCCCAACAACTATTTTTTTAAAATAAACAACCAACAAAAATAAGTCTTTTTAGGTTCAACAACATTGCGCCAAAAATGGTAATTTTTTTGGCCCACTTAGAGTTAAGATAGGTCAAGTGCCATGAGGAATTCAACCAATCATATACCTCTCCCAAGCCAACATGCATTAAAGGGTCCACAAATGTTCAAAAAATGGATGTTTTTCCTTATTTTCAAAATTTGTCAATGTTGGACTTTAAATTTGAAGCACTTACACATAGAATCTATAAAAAGTCCATTAATATGAATGTATTATTTTGAGTCTAATTTTTAAATATGTAATTTATTCTAATACTCAAATTATAAAAAATAATTTTTGACAGACATGTATAAAAAACACTTTCTAAAAGTTAGTTTTTCAAGACCATACCATGCATGTGTATGAACACCATAATTTGACCTAAATAAAATTATTTTTCTAATTTATTTTGGGTAAATACGCATATTATACTAAATATTGATGAGGATATTTTTCATAATTTTTTTACAAATATATTTTTTTTACTGGCCCTAATTGTTGTTTTTGAAAACCATCATGTATGACCACCATAATTTGATCTAAACTAATGATTTTTTGAATTTTTGTAATTGTGAAAATATTGTGTCTAGATTGATGTCATATAATTTAATTTACAAGAAACTTTTTTTATTGAGAAAAAGGGGTAAAAATTTATTCAACCGGAGAAGATCCAAAAATACAAGGAGCAAGACTAGAGACAAACACGACCCAAAAGGCAAACAACCAACACAAAACAAGAACTCAAAACCAAGACAACAAGAAACTGTTCAAGGACCATGAATATCCTCATGAATCAACATATTTTATTTTTGGGCAAAAACACCAGGAAGATGCTCCCAATCATCAACCTTCCAATCAACCCTAAACTCATAAACCAATTTAGATAAATAATCAACAACATTGTTCCACTCCCTCAAGATATGAACAAAGGACACCACCTCCAATGAAGTTCCCAATTGATGAATCTGCTACACAATCAAAATCAATTTCCAATTCATCCCATCAACACTATGCTTGTTCAACAAATTAATCAAGATCTAAGAATCTGATTCACAAATAACCTTACGCCAACCAAGAGCACACACCTTTTCTAGAGCAATATGAATTGCAAGAGTCTCCATGAGATTATTAGTCTAGTGGCCATGATACATGAATAAGAAGAAGAGGATAGCCCCAGATCTATCTCTCCCCACACCTCCCACACCAGCATAATGCAAATTACCTCTGGAAGAACCATTAGTGTTAATTTTCAAGATCCCCTCAAGAGGTGGAGACCACCTGCCATCTCACTGGATTTTCTTGTTGGGGTGTCTCATCCCTTTTGAACAAGTCCTTCTAAAGTTCAAACCATGTAGACCCAAACCCTGCAACACCACAACCTCCACAACATTCAAAGGGGGCCCAACCTCACATTTAGCTAAAATGGTCTCTTAAGCATACCAATAATCCCCTGCCACACTTGTAACTTCATCAAATTTTTATCTTGAAAAATCGTATTGTTCCTCTCTAGCCAAATTTGCCAAAGGATGCATGAAATCCCAATAGTCCATGCCATTTGGAGAGGGAAAGAGTGAGCAAGGGGCCTCCCCAAGGTTCTCCAAAATTTAGTGAGGGATAGAGCATGCATGCAAGAGTGTCTCCACACCACCCACCAAAAATGCTAAATAGATCTGGAGAAAGCACATTGCAAGAAAAATGTGAAGAGGACTCTTCACCACTACCACAGAGAAATAAAATTAAGGGACCTTGAAAGCCTCTCTTCAGAAGATTATCCCAAGTAAGACACCTATTGTGAGCAACTAACCAAAGGAAAAAGTTGCACTTGGGTCAAGAGAACTTATTCCAAACATGTTTCCACCAAGGGACTTCAACCTTCCCATATTTCCTTCTATCCAATTCGTGGTAACCAACTGCCATCGAGTAAACCCCTTTTGGATCAGGAACCCAAGATAGGATATTCCTCCTTTGTAAAGAGTTTCAAGTCCTACTAGCTAAAATATGAGACAATTTAGCATGATCCACTTTAGAGCCACTTGGAAGCTACAAGTGGCAGTGTTTCCACTCAAGAACCTCCACCTGACCCAAACGCTTCACAACCTTGAAATCACTTACCTTCACACATCTAGCCCCTTGAAATTGCAAACCAAGATTTTGTAAATGAGGAAAGGTGGTCATGATTGGGGGATGACCATCCTAGGAGTCAATCCAAAAAAGAGAATCATCACCCTTGTGACAAATCTAGAATAGGCCTTGCTTGATTAAGCTAGCACCTCTTTTAAGCATGCCCCATATCAAAGACCATTTACCATCCAAGGAGCATCTAGGAACATCCAACTACCTTCAAATATTTGGTATTTAGGATTTTGGATGAATGGTGATCCTAATTAGTACACCATCTTGAGTATAGCTTGGCAACCAAAGCCTGACCAGCAATAGCAACCTGACGTAGACCCAAACCACGCTATTGAAAAGGCCTACAAATAGAATCCCACTTAACCAAACTCCATTTCTTGGAATCCAATATTCCTACCCATAAGAATTTCCTACAGAGAGAATTAAACTCTAATAAAGCCTACAGGCACAATTTGAACCATACACCTATAGATAGGAAGTGCTTGAACTAGAAATTTTAGAAGCATAGTCGTCCCAACAAAGGATAACACCTGCAAGTCCACGATTGATATAGCCCCTAAACTTATCAAGAACACTCTGCCAAGTTCCTCTTAGTAGAGAGGCTATAGAGAGGGGAACTGCCAAATACAAAAAAGGGAGCTCTTACCTATTTGAAATCTCATAATACAAGAAATCCTAGATTGAATGAGAGGAGTGTTGGAGAAGAAGATAAAGGAATTCTCTTCATTAATATGCTAACCAAAAGCTACAAGATAAATATCAAGAAACCGTATGAGGTTGGCCACTTCCTTGATTCTAGCAACACCCAATAGTGCAGTATCATCCACAAACTGTAAGTGAGACTTAGGAGGTAAGCCTTCACCCCAACTCCAACCTCAAATAATCCCTTGACTCAAATGGGATTTTATAAGTCTTCCTAAATCTTCATTCATAATAATGAAAAGATAAGGCGAAAAGGGTCACCCTAACGAAGTCCCCTAGATGCACCAAACAAAGAGGTAGGCACACCATTAATCACCATAGAGTAAGAAGTTAACGTGACACAACTCATCAGACAATTGACCCATCTCTCATCATACCCAAAAGCATAGAGAACCTTGTGAAGAAAGGACCATTTGATCTAATCATAAGCCTTAGCCATGTCCAATTTTATAAACATGGCCTTCTCTCTAGATACCTCCATGGAGTGAATTTCCTTTGCAACAATAACAATGACATCTTGGATATGTATGCTTGCCACAAAACCCCTTGCCCCTCTGAGACAACTTTGACTAACAAAGGCAAGTCAATCTCTTAGCAATTATCTTAGATTATCTTATAAATCACATTACAAAGGGCAATTAACCTAGAAAGATCAAGGGAATTTGCACCTTCTCTCTTAGTACTAAGAGCTAGAAATGTAGAATTCATGGCTTTCAACATTTGTTTACTATTCTATGATTCTTGCACAACCTCCAAAAGATCCCACTTGATAATCTCCCAAAATTCTTGAAAAAATTTAGTTGGGAATCCATCCAGACCAGGGGCCTTACCTTTTCATACTAAAAACAATCTGCTCCAACTCATCCAATAAAATTGGTTGATTGAGCTCAAATTTTCTTCAAATGGAATAACAAAGGGAACACAAGCCAAAACCTGGTTCACATCCTCTGATTCCTCGAGAGAGTCCTTTGTGAATAAGGAAGATAAATACCTAGTAGCTTTTTGAGAGATATCCCAGAAAGAGGATAACTGAGCACCTTGGGAGGAAACAATTAAAGAAATAAAATTTACACGTCCCCTAGCTTTGATAGAGTTATAAAAGAAGGTTGTATTCCTATCTCCTGCCTGAAGCTAGTAGATTCTTGACTTTTGTTTCCAAAATGATTCCTCCCGCAGTTCCCATTCATATAACACCTTCAAAGCATCCTCTTCATCTTTGAGGGACTCCTGGGTAATCCCATAGCCTTTTTTCTTCCTAGAGATGAAATCCAAATAGTTTTGCGTTGTTGATTGAACTCCTTAAATATGTCCCAAAACATTTCTTATTCCACTTCTTTAACTCATATTTCACAAATTGAAGCCTCTTGATGAAGGTATACATTTTTGTCCCATGTGGAGGAAAATCTCAAAGAATCAAAATAGACAATCATCAATTTGAAAGTTCAAGTTGAAGAAGGAAAAGGGTTTGAAATTTTTTTGAATAATAAGTTGAATGAAAAATCAATTGAACATTCCAAAATTGAAGAAGAAATTATCTCCTTGAGAAAAGAATTAGAGAAATCAAAGGATCAAATAGACAAAGGCCTGAATCTCAAGAAAATAACCAACATTCTTGATGAGATAATCAATTGTCAAAGATCTGTAAAGGATAAGGGTGGTCTTAGATTTGAAAAAGGTCAAAACTCAAAGGTTGATATTCATGAAATGAAAAAGGAAAAGGACTTTGTTGAAGACTCTAAAAATATTAAAGATGAAAGGAAGAAATTGGATGATGGCTTCATAAAGGTCAACAATCAAAATAATGTCTTGAAGAGATATCCTCCTAAACAGACTACTACTCCCAAGTTCTCTCAATCATTTCATGGTTATTGTTATTCTTGCAATAAGTTTGGTCATAAGGCTAGTAACTATAGAACTAATTCAAGAAGAGATGATTATATACGAGGAAGATCTCTTTTGTGCATTTAGTACATAATGCTATCATTTCTCATTCCTTTTATGGCTACTTCTATGCATCCAATAAGTTTGTTCATAGGGATATTGATTGCAAAACTAAAACAAGGAGAAATGGTTTAGCCCTTGAATATAATATTGTTTGCTACAATTGCACTAAACTTTGGCATAAAGCAAGATTTTACAAAATTGGTTCTATGAAATCACATGCTCAACATAATAAGATAGAGGAAAGGAAGGAAGCTACAAAATTTTGGAGAAAAAAATAAAGGCAAGATGATGAAATTCTACATGACACTATGCTTGTGCATTGTACACAAGATCTCATGATTGATTGAGAAAGAGAATTGACTTATGGAAAGTTATCATTCGCAACAGTCTCTCAGCCCCTTGGAGAGAATGAGATGTTGATCATTACAACATGCAAGTTGATGTGTAATATATGGTATGAAGAATTTGATTGATGATGGAATCTATAGATCAAATATCCAAAGTAAAAACATTTTTTGCAAAGGATTGTGGAATGAATTTGCATCTCTATAAAGACACAGACCACTTCGATAGTTGCTTATCTAACAAAGAAAATCTGCATTAATTACGGAAATTTAGAAAAAAATGCAAGTTTTTAATGCTTCATTTTCACTCTCTAAGATCATTCGAAACCAAAGAAGTTGCATCCACAGCTGAGAAGAGAAGAAGGCATTCGAAGGTGCTTCCAAATTGAAGAGGAATTGCAGTTAATATGAAATTGTAGTGACTGAACATAAAGGTATTTTTCAAAGTTTCTCAAAAACCCTAGTTTCTAAAGTTAAAAAAAAATGCAATGGCTACTCCATAGTTGGTTGATGTCTTTGAGAAACCAAGGTTGAAATATAAGAAGTATCCATTTAAAGCAATGCAGGTAGATAAGGACAGTGCATTCTCCAAACTTATTGTTGATGTAGTGAACACAAAAGATGTGAGGATTTACATTCATGCCCCCATTAATGAAATTGACGACATTAAATTTGAAGAGTTGTGGAAAACCCTGCTAAATGATAATTTTGGATATAAACTCTAGTGTTTACAAATGTGTTGACAAAAGGGTTGGATGTATGGAAGAACTTCCTAGATTTCTGTGACAATATTGAATGGGTAAGAATTATCTTGAGTTGAATCCATGATGAGTTTATATACTTGGATAAACCCTATAAGATCACTAAGGATGCAATTAAGGTTATTATCGAGTTATGTGCAAGTAGACCAGTTCTAGTGACGAAATCAGTTAAGAACATGGAAGGGTTATAGAATTAACTGGTGTGAAGTTTGACAAGAGAACCATAAGAATAAATGAAATAACTGATTTGGGGGTTAAGCATGCTTCCATGGGAATTGTATATAAATTGTATTACACAAACAAACATAGAACCAATATATCTTGAAAACCTAGACAACACAGTCTTGAGTTAGAACACTAAAAACTCAACATGTGGTGTACCTCAGAAACTGAAACTTGAAGGGAGAAGATAAGTAGACATTTTAGACTCATCCTCCAAACCACGAGACCACAATAACAACTACCAATAAATGTGGAGCATTTCTCTAAATCTTCCATGACTGCAACAACACAATCTTCACTTAGCTAACTCATGAAACTTTTGCGATGACTTCTATGTTTTGAACATAGGAACACACATGCTTCATACTTGGTTCTATCTATCTTTGAAATTGCATGACCTTATCTTAAAATTTGGAATAGTGTGGAGCATTCTTTGGATCTTTTTAGTGCAACTTCTCAAGCCACTAGCTATAAGAAATTCTTCTATATATTTTACATCAACAGATAATAAACACAACATTCACAACATCATTCACTTATACATTAGCAATAGGAAATATGGAACAACTATTATAGAAACTCATGTCATCCAACATCATACATAATACTTCTAATATACATATTGATTGTAGCATATCCAACCATCCACACACTATCACTCCACTGAAATCAAAGATAACACCATCAATAATCTCCATTTTGTTGAAATCAATGACAACACCTAAAACATACTTGCAACAATCTCCTCCTTTGGCATTGATGGAAAAACCAACTTGATATGCAATTTCTCCGCCTTACTCTATATATGTTGTTGCAAGCTCAGTTGAAGACCATTATCCCTTTATCCTTGATGTCAAAGGGGGAGAGACAGAGCAAGGGGGAGAAATTTCATATTACGCTAGTGTTACCATTAATGCCAAAGGGGGAGATTATTGAAATTATGTTGCAAGTGTTGTCATTGATGTCAACGAAATGGATATTATTGATGGTATTGTCTTTGATGTCAACAAATTGATAGTGTGTGGATGGTTGCATATGTTGCAATCAATATGTTGATTAGAAGTAATGTGTATGGTTTTTTGGATGTCATGAGTTGCTATAACAATTGTTCTATACTTCTTGTTGCTCATGTATAAGTGAATGATGTTGTGAATGTTATGTTCACTATCTATTGATGTAAAATATCTAGAAGAATTTCTTACAACTGGTGGCTCGAGAAGTTGCATTGAAAAGCTTTGAAGAACTCTCCACATTCTTCCACATTTGAATATAAGGTCCTATGGTTTGAAATATAGACATAATCAAATGTGAAGCATTTGTGTTCCTGTGTTCAAAACATAGAAGTCATCATAGAAGTTTCTTGAGTTAGTTGAGTGAAGACTATTATGTTGCAACTATAGAAGTTTCAAAGAAATGATCCACATTTCTCTACAATTTCTCTTATGGTCTTACAATTTGGAGGATGAGTTTAAAATGTCTACTTATCTTCTCCCTTCAATTTTTAGTTTTTGAGGTGTAGGTACACACGTTGAGTTTTCAATATTCTATCTCAAGACTATGTTGTTTGGGTTTGCAAGAGATATTGGTTTTGTGTTTGTTTGCTTGTGCCAACATAATGTTGTATGAAGTTATGAAAGCAAGGCATGGAAATGTTATTGAATATGATTTTATGCTTGTGATGTAATCCTCATGATATTATTTGGTCTCTTCGGTACCGCTTGTAGTCTGGAGTAAATATTTTGTGGGTTAAGTGTTTGTTGGGCCCACTTGGTATATTAAGTTGTTTGTGCCAAGTTTTTGTGGCATGCACTAGTATGGGATTATGTGTAAAGGTAAAATATGTCCTACTTATCTCCTATCTTGGACCACATTAAATTTCCCTTTATCACAAATGTTTTTGGAGTTGTCTTGTTGTGATAAGTGTATATCTCATATTGTATGTTTGTAGTTGATAAGGAGAAAAAAATTAAAGTTTATGGAGCTTTCAAATAGAAGATCAAAGCTTTCGAGAAAGTGTATGAGTGTGTTGCATTTGTTTAAAGTAGACAATGTGTGAATAAGAATATATAGAATCTCTCTTGATAATGAAATGTGGTAAATATCAATTATGAGAGTTCAACAGTGTGTGCATATAAAACTATGAAGAAGCATGTGTGAATGTAAATGAAAAATTGTGTTGAAGGTAGTGAGCCATAGGTAGCAGAGCTTATTGAAGCAGATGTATGTGTGATTTTACCAAAGGCAGTGAACTGGAGGCAACAAAAGTGTTGAAATATTCTAGTTGTATGTTGAGGTTGTAAACCTCTTTTGTAAGTGTTATATTGAGTAGGGAATTGTAAACTTCCTTTGGTTAAAGACCATAAACCTATTGCAATTTTTTATTTTATTTGAGAGGTTATATTGGGATAGTATATCCAAGCATCTTGCTCATTGTGGGATTTCACTTGTATGGTTTTCCACGTAAATCTGGTGTTATGGTTGCATGCTTGTGTGTTCTTCTTCTTGTCATAGTTTATTTGGTTAATTGTTGATGCATGGAAAGAATTGTATTATGTACTAATTCACCCCCCTTAGTACATCTATGTTTTCAAAACCTTCCTCTAATAGGTATTTAGTTTTGATAAGAAATTCTAAGGCATGTCATTGGGGGATAATGTATTTATGCATTCACCACTAACACATTTCCCATTTCAGACTAATGTATCTTGTAGTATTGTAATCCAAAATTCTTCTTTTGCAAATGTTTTCTCCATGTCCTTTATGTATTCATTCAAATCTTCGATCCTTGATAATCTAGGGATTTTAATATGTGCTATGCCTCTTTGAATATGGTTTATATGTTTTCTTTCATTGAGGGAGGAGACTAGATTATTTCTTATTTAATTTTTTGATATTTATGATGGGTTATTTTTAGTTTTAGTATGTTGTGGCATCTTTTTGGGTGGCTTTGTACCATAATGGCTCTTCGAAACCCACATACCTTGTGAGAGGTGTACTATGGTTCTTCCTGTATCCATGCACTTATTATTTCATCACTTTTTGTACTTCTATGCTCACATTCTAATTCAATTTCCTCTTCAGTACTATTTGGTTCTTACTATGTATCTACATTAGGAAATGTACATATTGAATATATCAATCTTGTGTTATCTTACTTATTTCCTTCTAGATCCATCTCCTATATATATAAATTTTCTTCATCTTCCCTAGTGTAATTTGGACAGTTCCTTAGTATTATCTGCAAACAAGATTTCTTATTTTCTAGAATCTATTACTCCATTTGCATTGACAAAATATTTGAGGCCTAGAAATGCTTGGAATGTATTGAAAGGTTCTTTTATCTCATCGATCTCAAAGTCAATTGTTATCTTGAGGCCTTGCACATTTACCTCAATATTTTTACATGTCGCCATTTTTTTTTCGATACCCATCTATTAGGCTGACATTGAAGGAAGTTTTTACTAATTTTGGCCTTCCCAATTTCTCCCAAGTTGTTGCTAGTATGATATTGATGTTTTCATCTAAATATATCATGGTGTGTTTTACTTTGTGGAGATTTAGGTGTGCAGTTATCAATAATGGAATGCTCTTCCATTCTCAATATTTATTTATTCTATGAATCTGTATCTCTTTATGTGTTTGTTTGTTCCAATATTTTCTTAATTTCTCTAATTTGACCAACAAATTATTTTTTTTGTACCAAAGAAGCGAGCTTCTTTAATGCGACTAATTATTTTGAAAAACAACTAGTTTCCTTTTGTTGTTGGATTATTGCTCTTCTTGTGTTCTCAACTACTTTGTCATGTTGTTTCTTTGTAGGTTGGAAATAGTTGAAATTTTCTTCTTCTTGATCTGATTCTTTATTTGTGTCTTTAATTATATTTTTCTAATTTTTGTGATATCAATCCCTTGGTTAGTGAGTACCGTAATTTTGTTTACCTAATTTTTAAATCTTTATTTTTTAAGATTTTATATCCTCCTAATATTCCTCTCCAAAGGTTTCCTCATTATTGGATGTATGGAAAAACCAAATATAAATTTTTTGGCACCATCTAATACCTTGCAAAGGTAATTTCCTTATAATTTTGGCCTCTCTGTTTGACCCTTGAATTTTGTCATTTTTATATTTAGGCAAGGAAATTTAAAAATATTATTGTGCCCTTTCACACTTATATAGATCATGATCTTAATTACCACAAAATGTATAATTTTTATTTTTATCTTAACAATATTTTGTAGCATAGCAAACAAGCTTACCACATTTGTAACAAGTTGTGTCGTCTCTTCTACAATTTTCCCTTGTACATCCTCAACCTCCTTTGAAATTGAATGGTCTACTTTTGTAAGACCCTGCTTCACATGTGATTAATACCAAACCTAATTTGTTATATGTTTTCCTAACTAAGATGGTTAGATATATAGTGCGGGTGAAAAATAGGGTGATTGTATGGCAATAATCATGTATTTCATTTTTGTATTATGTTTTATTATCACTACCAAGAAGGTGTTATGCACTTGTAATTTATGAAAATGAATTGAAATTTTAATGGCATTGTTGTACAGCTAAATCGTAGGACATTCAGCCAACAAATTAATATGACATATAATTGTTACTTATGATTGCATTGGTAATGTGTAGGAAAGGAAAAGTGCCAATACGAGAAGGGAAGACCAACGAGTAAATAAAAAAAACACCTTCTGGTTATGAATTTGACCCCTTTTCGGAGCTTAGAAAGAAATAAAGTTAATATATGAAGGTGGTGAGGGTTGATAGTAAAAGGATAAATGATTAGGTGTTATGTGGGTGTAAGTGGGGCTAGGGCTTAGGAACCCATGTCCAAGTGTGAAAACTCGGATGGAACCTTAAGTGGTTCCTTAAAAAGGGTTGTTGGTCAATTTCCTTGGTTGGGATGCAAAAATAAACCCCTAGGGTCTATACCATAGTGGTAGGGGTCAAGTGGGCATATAATAGTGCCCCAAGGACATGATTTGACCCCTGAAAAGCCCTCATAATGGAGTGTGACGAGTTTTGAGAGGAGGGAGGTTTTGAACTTCAGGCTCCTATATACCTTGAAGGAAAAAGGAGTAGGTGTTACCCACTTCTCCTCATGGAGAACTTGACTGGAGAGAGAATAAAGAGGGAGAAGAGGTGAGGAGTCCATCTCTTTGGGAAGATAGTGATCAAGATGGGTTGGTTTGGAGAGAAAGGATGGATAAAAGAGTTGAATCGCCTCACCTAAGGAAAATAGATAAGTTTTCCTTTACTTCCATTTTCCCTTTGATTAATTATTGTAAGAAAGTGGTATGTTGCATGGGTCATGGTTGAAACTGAGAGTAGAGAATCTAGATATATGTAATTGGGTGTTATGTTATCCTCATTCCTTTGTAAGAATTTGAAGGAACTCCATGCATCATCTTGGAGCTATGAAAACATCCTTGCTTGGGGGTATGGCTAGAGCCCATGAGGCTCCATGATGCCATTATGGTAGGGTGGAAAGCAAGCCTCATTCATTGGTATGCAATCATCACAATTTTTTGTGACAAAGATGTTGAAGTTCATTTCTTGTGGGTTCTACTTGTAACCTTTTTGTAAAATAAAAGAGTTGTTCTTTCTGTTCATAACGAAAAAGATGGACTTTGAATTCATATTGTAAAAGAAAACGTTTTATGGTGTTTTAGATGGAAAAGCACAATAGGACTATGTTCACAAAAGTGGGCTCCTGTAAATGACATCAAAGCTTAAAGTGAATATATTAACTTTCTTGCTAAAGATATAACGATATAGATGTAGTATTTCTTTTAAGATGCAGTCAAAGACCTAGAAACCCAACCCTTTTTGAAATGATTTAAATAGGATCAAGCAAATATTTCGTCCTTTCCCTTGTAATCCTTAAAAGATACTTTTAGTTAAATCTGCATATAAGGTATTTTTCCTCGCTTAGCATTGAATAATTTTAGTGTCTATGATTCTTTACAAATTTCTTAAAGGAGCTTGCTTGGGTAGATAGGGACTGTGCAAAAAGGATGTATTTGTGAGATTTAAAAATAGACATTTAGAAATATTGTCTTCAATGATGTGGTTAAAGTCATATGCGTTCTATCAGGAAACAAAATAACTACATCTGTGAATGGTTTTATACATGTGAATACTAAGGGAAAAATGTTCTTGTCAAGATCATAGTCGAACTGTAGATTGGTATTGAAGTAGCTTTGCAAGTACAATTATCAAGAATCTGAGGTGCATATATGTAAATGTCTTTTATTTCACGAATATGTTTATACATATAAAATATCATGGGCGTACATAGTAATGGAGTTGCTTACTCCGAGCAAGGGATAAGCGATGGCAGTGGGCAGCAACAAAAATGGAAATTTTAATGGTTTTTTTTTTAAGAGACAAGTATCCATATACTCTACTGTCAGTCCTTTATTCTTAAATACAGATAATAATCATTATGCTTCTAAAAACCATAGTTTTTTTCTATCGGGTGACTTTGCTTTGTTATGCATATAATACACATTGAATAATAAAAAAATAATACTAACCCTTCTCTTTGTTTTACCTGGGCATAATTTGTAAATTTTTATTGACATAATTAAAATGTAAACGGTTATTGGGAGGTTAGGGGAACAAGGAGTAAACAACAATTGGATCATGGTCGGCAATTGGCACATTTCCCCTACTTGTTTATACTATGAAGATATCGATACCATTTCATTATTCTCAAAAAGTTTATCCCACAATCGAGCTTATGTTGGTAAGATGTTGATACTTGCCCTGTCACAACTTTAAATTGCCCTCTTCTAGGGCGTGTCAATCTGGCGAGTGGCTGCCACCCACCTCGTGCTCACCATTAGAAAAGAAATTTAGTCATTTTCATCTAAGGGGAGAGGGCCCAATAGTCGTGCAGGGTCCAATAGTCGTGCACCCAATCGTAAATATAATACCCAATAGTCGTTTATATAATGTCCAATAGTTGTGATACCACATCAGCGCTCAACTACTCATGATGTAATGCACGAGAATTGGTCTCACTATTTTTTGGGGCCTTTTTGGACACCTTGACAAAAACGCATGCTGATGTGGCATCATATTTGATGATGTGGCCCTGAAACCTTAGTTATAAGCAGAGAACTTGCCAAGTAAGCTGCTGTAAAAAATTGGGAGTGATTTGAAATTTCGATGTAGGATAATTAGAAGTGCGAAGTTAGGGTGCACGACTACTGGACCCTCTCCCCAAATAAACAACAAAACTGAGTGGAGTCGAGTCCCCATTCACAATCCCAAGAGAAAAGATTAATAACCTGTTATAACAGTCAGAAAAAAGGACAGCAATGAAAAAGTTAATCTTCAGTAGTTAGTACCTTGGCGTACAAGTTGGTTCAAAATTTGTATAGTGGCAGAGCCCCCATTCTATTTCAACATTTAAGACTTCTAATCACATCAATTATCAAGAATATCCACGAGGATATTTGAGGTTAATGCGCCTGTTCGCATACAGTATAGAGGTGATAGGAGTAGTTGGCAATCTCAATCGTATATGAATTCGTAGTGGGATAAATCTGCTTATCTATATTTATTATGTTGGCCAAATCAACTGAAGGCATGGTAGTACGGCAGTGGCTATCGAGCCCCCAAAAACGCACCCCGCATGAATCATGGCATGGATGTCTCGGTAGTTCTCGATTTTTCCGCCATCTGCAAACTTGCCCGTATTTCCTCCGCTGCAGTGATTCTGGGTTTTTGGTATATCAAATGTATTTAGTTATTTTAAAAGATAAAGATTATATTTTAATTTTGTTTTTTATTAAATATATTATATTTATTTTATTTTTTCATGTAAAAATTTCAATATTTAATTATAATTTTATAATTATAAAAGTACTTAAAATATTAATAAAACTTAATAAAAATTTAAAGTTTTATTTTAATGTAAAATTCATAAAAAATATTTAGTATAAAAATATTTAAATTTTTAAAAAAGTGTTTCTATTAAATTAATTTAAATATTAAGATTTTGATATCTTTAATATAAATTAATACTAGCAATTGCACCTTGGTGTGCAATGGGTACGCTGAAGAGGTGTGGAAGGTCAATTAGGGAAAATATTGGTATATTTTTTTTGCATATATTTTGTAGTACATGAGGTCAATTGGTAGGTCATTTAGAAATTGATGTTGTTTGTGCAAAAAAGATTTCAATGGAGAAGTGATAGCTTCAACTTAACTATGCATCCACTTAAATGGATCCAAACATGACTAAAACAAAACCTATAAATAGGAAGATAATCGATCTCCATTACCAACATGCTCATGTTATGTTTGCAATAGAGAGGGGAGGGGGGAGAGGAAATAGAGGGGGTGAGAGGGATATAAAGATGGACATATAGAGGGGGAAAGAGTGAGAGAGAGAGAAAGGGGTAAGGAGATAGAGATAGAGAGGAAGATAGATATGGAGATGAGGATGGAGATGCATATGGAAAGTGGGATATTAAGAGAGGGAGAGGGGGAGATAAAGAGAGATAGAGATGGAACAAACAAATATATAGAGAGGGAGAGAATGAGAGAGGGATAGATATATGGGTAGAGAGATATGGAGAGGTAAATAGATATAGATATGGAGGTCTAGGAAGAGGGAGAGGGAGAGAGAGATGATGGATAGAGAGAGGGAGACATGTCTAGAGATAGAGGGGGAGAGAGGAAGATAGAGGTACAAAAGAATATAGAGGGAGAGAGGAAGAGGGAGAGAAATAGATAGAGATAGAGGTAGAGAGAGATAAAGATATAGAGATAAGGAGATAGAGAGGAAGAGTTAGAGAGATATAGAGGAAGAGATAGAGACAAAGAAAAATAAATAGAAGTAGAGAAAGAAAAATAGAAATAGAGAGAAGAAAGAAAGAGGGGGAGAGACAAAGATATATGTATATGGGAAGAGAAAGGGAGAGGTAGAGGTAGAGAGATAGATAGGGGATAGGTACCTAGGAATGAGGGAGGGGGAGAGGAGGGGAGATAAAGAGAGGGAAAGAGAGAGGGAGGGAGAGAAAGGGAGAGAGAGAAGAGGGGGAGACATAGACAGAGATGGGTATAGAGGGAGAGATAACTCAATATAAAGAGAGGGAGAGGTAGAGATAATGAGATATAGATAGAGGGAGAGAAAGGGAGAGAGATGTGTAGAGGAGGGAGAGAGAGAGAAGAGGGGGAGACATGGAGAGAGATGGGTATAGAGGGAGAGATAACTCAATATAAAGAGAGGGAGGAGTAGAGATAATGAGATATAGATAAGGAGATAAATATAAAGGGGGCAAGAGTGAGAGATAAGGTGATAGAGATAAGAGATAGAGAGAGAGAGGGAGAGAGAGAGAGGGAGAGAGATGAAGAGGGGGGAGATAGAGAGATAGATATAGATATAGGGAGGGAGAAACAAGGAGTGTGTGTATATGAGTGAGAGAGATATGGAGAGAGATGGAGATGGAGATATATATCTAAATAGATAGAGAGGGAGAGAGAGGAGGGAAGGAAGGGAGAGAAATAGAGAAAGGAGAGAGGATGAGTAGAGAGATATATAAAGAGTGAGTGATTTGGACACACTTGGGCAGAATGCTAGCAACATTTATGAGATTTGAATTTACACTTGCCGATTGTATTTTGTTGAAGAATTTTTTGAACAAATTCATACTGTGAAATTAGGGCAGGTTACAGGGAAACATTTGTTTGAGGTATTCTGTCAAACATTTAGCTTCCTAATTCTTTTCAAAAGTTCAGTTTTGTGGTCCTTCCTATTGGTGAGGCATTATGTGGATGTTGTGTTTAAGACCTGTTCAGAATATGGAGTTGGAGTTGGTGATAAAACCAAACTGGTCGAAGATGGAGAAGCCATTGGAGATATTGGAGTGGATAGAGAGGGAGTGGGAGAAGGAGAAGAGGCAGGAAATTGAGACTTACCTGCGGAGAGTGTGAGGGAGAAAGGGAAAGTGGTGACATGGACCATTAATCAAGAACTTGGACACCCTATTTCCAGTTGTGTAGGATGCAATTGGGGCTGATGTGTTGCAGTTGTTGTAGCTTTTAATCCACGTAATAGAAATTTTTACACCCACGTAATAATTTACCCCTGACATGGCCCAGAGATGACTCCTCACAAGGGGAGAGTGATGAGGGCAAAGAATGGCACAACAACATGAGGACTCTTGTTGCCAATGCCTCCCAAGATGATGGGAATGAGAATTCACTTCCCAGAAGCCCAAATGTACAAAGCTACATTCAAAATATATTACAACTTAATAATATATTGTGAATTGGAATCAAAAGCTTTACACAATTATATTTAATTAAATATTATGTATGTTTAAGTTTATATAGCTTGATATTATCTGTGATGCCAAGAAGAATGATACATTTTTTTGTTACAAGAGTCACATGCTCTTCTTGCGTTTTGTTCTTTTTTTTTTTGCAAGCTATTTGTTATAAATCTGGTACCCATGGCCAGGCCTATAAATTGTTGGTGAACCCACCAATGAAATTAGGGTCTCACTTGCGCAACAGAGTCCACTGTATGATCATATTTGAACATTGTGCGATCAATGCAGAGAAATTTCATAATCCATGAAGAAGAAAAGTAATCAACAGAAGGTGTCACCGATTTGGAACTGGTTCCTCCTGGTCCATTGGTTGTATGTCTTGTTGTCCGATGAAGATGGCTACAGTGAGGAGCTTTTTTTGTTGGATGATGGCAAACTGATTAATTATGAACCCTCTGCAATGTTATAAACAGGATGCTGCTCCAATCAAAGAAACCGACCCTTGCCAAAAACAACAAGAATACATATAATTTCATTTCTCGCTGTTAATAATAGAAATTTCAAAGTACACCAACTCCAGCGATAGGAAAACAGAGCTCTTGTGCTTATGGAACAAAATAGTATCAAAATGTCATAACAAGGAAACAAAGTATTAACATATACACATTTGAGGAAACAAAGCTGAGTTCAAAGCAGTCAATCGACTGGATCCACCGACAACAGAAACTCTCAATCGAATCAATCCTTCTCTCTGACCAACCGGTTGTTCTTTACACCTACCAATTGCATATGCTTAAAATTTTCTAAAGCCCTTTTCAACAAATCCATTTTGTACATATCTGCAATCATTGCAATCCATGAGATTTTTTAGGTATTCTGTCAAACAGTTCACGTGCCTGGGTAATGCTTCCACTTTTTGCTTGAAAGTTTATAATATCTGACAAAATTCCTCTATCCTTTATGCTTCGATGGATGTCCATACTGTTTCGACGCTCCCATTTTGGCATGGGTGGGGAGGATGCTAGCAAAGGTTGCGGAATTTGGCTTTAAACATGACAATTGCATTTGCTTGGAAATTTCAAAAGCCTTTTCAGCAAATCCATTTTGTGCATATCCGAGACCATATCTCTTTGAGGCACCTTGTCAAACACTTCACATGCCTTGTTTATGCTTCCACATTTTGCATACATGTCTACCCGGGCAGGTGCAACTACATCTGAAAAAATTTCCCTTATCCCTTATGATTTGATGGATGTACATACCTTGTTCCAAAGCCCCCATTTTTGCACTGGTAGGGAGAATGGTAACAAAGTTTGGAGTCTGGATTTACACTTGCCAATTGCATTTGCTTGAAAGTTTCTAAGGCTTTGGACATCCTGTTGATTCAGAATAACATTTATCTAAGCGCAATAACCTACAAGCTTGACGCAGAAGAATGGGACATGGATGACCTCTTCGGCACACACCACCTACAAATACCAGTTCCACTCCACTGGCATTTCAGACCGGGCATAGGGGAAAGCGCCTCTACGATTGTCAATGGCTCTCAAACAAAATAGTGGACATTGTCTGGTCATTTCGAAGTAGAAAGAACTTTCCAATCCAACGAAACATCAATTGAAGGCTGCTTTGACGCGAAGCAAAGCTTCAGATTCGTAGGAAGGACATCTATTGGGCAATAATCGATGGGACACTGAAGAGGGAAAGAAGAAGAGATGAAAGTGTGAAATGAAGAGTATAGAGGAGAGGTTGTGTAAAAATATGGAGATGGCCATTCCATTTGCGATGCAGAAGGGGAATGTAGTTTGTTGTTTGTTGTACCAGTTAGTCTATCGCTGTCTGCACCACTGGAGGATGGTGTGTGGCCAAAAGCTCGGCTATTGTAGCACAGGCTGGGAAAATAACGAAGCTGATATCTCTCCCAAAAAATGTTAATAGTAAAGGAAATTAACCGGTAAAGCAAAAAGTAACTGCTAAAATCATCTCTGAGATTTTCACCGGCAGCGAAAAATTTAACAGTCCAAATCAATTCAATCGTCTCCCGATGTGACAGAGCCGTTGATCAGGCAAATGAGCTTTGGTCTATTTCAAATAGGTAACGCCTTCGGCGTAATTATAAATTTTGATAAAAATAGGTTTTTATTTATAATTTTAAAATCTATTAGGACTATGATGTTCAAATTTTTGGAACAAAATTTTAAATATTTAATGTATAAAATTTTAAAGTTTTTTAATATAAAATGAATATAGATTCTTTTAAATAAATCTTTAAATTTTAAACCTTTTTAATATAAAATGAATTAGATTCTTTGAATGTAATGTTTGTTTAATTTTTTTGAATAAAATTTTAAATGTAAATGTTCTGGTTTTTAACTTTTTTTAAGATATTTTTTTTGAATAAAATGTTAGTTTTTTTTATAAATTTTAGTTTAATATATTCAAAATATTTCAAATATATTTCTAATTTAAAAATATATTATAATAAAAAAATATTTTTTATTTTTTTCAAAAATATATAAAATTTGTTCCTCAAATTGTATTCATTGTATTTTGGATAGTAGACTTTGGTCAATATATTTAATTACATTAATATTCTTGGAAAAATAATATTTAGTTTAAATTAAAAAACTTACCTTTTTAATGATGTTAGTGAGAAACTTTTCTTTATGTTATTTAAGAATGTCATAACTAATTAACTCACTGCAATAGTACTAATAATGTAAACACTTGAATAAATATAATTATTTAATATTGAAATCTTTAGATGGATTCCTACAGTCTAAAAAAAATCTTTAGATGGATGTATTTAAGATAACTATATTATGTTAGTTTTTTGATATTTTAAATATTTTAATTTTGATCTCTTGATTTTTATTTGAGATATTTTAGGTAAGTGTTTTAATTTTTAACTTTATTTTAAAAAAATTAAACAAAACATTTTATTCAAAAAAATTATATTAAAAAGAAATATGATAAAACATATTAAAATCTTTATTAAAATATTAAGAATTTATAATAAAATATATAGTTTTTAATTTCATATTTTGAAGTTAAAAATCAAAACATTTACCTAAAATCTTATACATTAAAGATTAAAAAATCTTATTCAAAAAAAAAAAGAAACATTATGTTCAAAGAATCTATATTCATTTTATATTAAAAAAACTTAAAAATTTTATACATTAAATATTTAAAAAAAAATTCAAAAATTTGAACATCATAGTCTTAATAGATTTTTAAATTATAAATAAAAACCTATTTTTATCAAAATTTATAATAATTTATCCAAATTTATCACTTTTCATTTAAACATTCTCTTATCCGAATTAATTAAGTAATATTACTATTATTTAATTAATATCCTTAATTATGCCAAATCCCTAAAGTATTAATTAAATACCTTACTCTCCTTAATCCCCTTTATTACATTTATTTAATTCCTGACATGTCATTTTCATCTAATCTCTTCATTAAGAATAGTTAAGCTTAATTAGTACCTTAGTCAACTTTCTCCATCTCCCAAGAATTTTTAATTCCTTTTTATTCATCAAGGCTCATCTCTTCCCCATGTAAATTTTTAATTCACTCATATCTTCCCCATGTAAATTTTTAATTAACTTTTATTCCTCCTATAATCCTCTTTTCCTATGAATCTTCTAGAATCTTTGACTTGTCACATCAAGTCACATGTGACAAATCCCACCTTTTTGGAAACCCTCTTTTATCCACTATATTTTTTCAAACATGTGAATTTTTAATTCACATTTATTCCTCCAAATAATATTCTCATCTCCCAATGTACTTTCAAGGTACATGTCCTTCCTCCACATCATGTACTCTCTTTCCACATCGCCTACACATCATCTCACCCTTAACCATCTCACATTCCACATTTCAAAATGTGAGGGCTTGTGAGCTCTCAACTCATCTTGACCCTTCATATTGGTTTTGTTGGATAAATCTCAATCATTGAATTCTCTAGAGAATTCAAGTTTCTCTATAAATACCTCCTCCTCTAAGGCATAAAAAAAAACACTTAGTCATTTTGCAACTAAATGCTGCAAAACACATAAAAATCAAGGGCCAATTAAGGAGTTTCAGCTGTAAAGGGAAGGTATAACCACTTGCAATCATTTTACACACACATCAAAATAAGGGCCAATTAAAGAGTTTCAGCTGCAAAGGGAAGGTATAACCATTTGCAATCATTTTACACTTTTCTCTTTGCATTAACAAATTTCTTAGGCTAATCTTGAGGTGTTTCTTTATGTTTTCTATTGCATTTTAGTTGCTTAGAATGGGTTAAACATTTTGATATCACATTAATTTATATTAAAGATATCAAAATCTTAATATTTAAATTAATTTAATAGAAACATTTTTTTTGAAAATTTAAGTATTTTCATATTAAATATTTTTTATGCATTTTTTATTAAAATAAAATTTTAAATTTTTATTAAATTTTATTAATATTTTAAATATTTTTATAATTATAAAATTATAATTAAATATTGAAATTTTTACATGTAAAAATAAAATAAATATAATATATTTAATAAAAAACAAAATTAAAATATAATCTTTATCTTGTAAAATAACTAAATACATTGATTTTATATACCAAAAAGCCAGACATCACTGCAGCGCAGGAAATACTCACAAGTTTGTAGAAAATAAGAAAATAGGGACAAATTTGCACGAGACATTGATGGCGGAAAAATCGAGAAACTGCCAAGGCATCGATGCCATACATCATGCCGGGTGCGTTTTTGGGGGCCGAATAGCCACAACCTGGTAGTACGCTGCACCTATCCGATATCCTATCGGGCTCACTAGATTTCTTTAGGAAAGATGGACGTTGCGTCCTGTCACTATTAATGCTACTTTGGAGGCATTGACCTCCGAAGCAATGCGTGCTCGAGTAAATGAAAAATCTGAGCTACAACTAGTCAATAGTAATAGAATTAAATGTAAATGAAATCAACATATAACCTGATCGAGTGGTCATTGGTAATCTTGAGAGTTACGAGATTAGGCTGAGTAAGGATCCCTCGTAACCAATCCCTACTGTATGCAAAGGCAACCATAACCGTGTGGCAGTATGCAGCAGTGCTGTAAATGAGCGTTCAATCATTCCAGTAGGCTCTGCTTCGTTGTTTCCCCACTATAGTTTCTGGTCTTGGTCATACAGTCGTAGACTATGGGGATACAAGCCCCTCGATCAAGGCACTGTTTATAGAGGCAACAATTTCTACCGGGGTATGGACGCTGCCTCCCCATTTCTCTCGCCCTCTGACCTGTCCTCCTGCAACTGACGGTTGAAATAATTCTTCCCCGCTGTGTTTTGCTTTTCGGGGTTTGTGCTGCCGCCCACCTCCATAATATATAATATTAAAAACATAAAATTACGGGGCTGAAGCTTTAACAGATTTTTTTTTTAATCTTTTATTTTTTAAAATTTAATTTTTTTTGTTATTAACATTTCTATTTATATTAAATTTTACAAACAAAAATTAATATTTAACATTAAGATATTTAACATTTCTAAGTGATTAATAATTTTATAATATTAATTTAACAATCTTTAAGATTAGAAATGTTAATACCTTAGAAATGTTAAATATAAATAAAGAATATTATATAGATTTATATATATAAATTATATAAAATTTACTATATTTTTGTTTTATTAAATTAATAAATAAAATTATTTATCAAACATAAATACAACAAATTATTAATAAAGGTAATCTTTAATTAATTGTAGAGTATAAAAGTGTATATCTCAATGTTTTTTTCTAGTTTTACATTATTTTAAGTTTGTGTCTTTGATGCATGATAATAGGTTGGTGTCTTTTCCAGTGGAAAAGGAAAATTGAAAATTTAAGTTAGTAAAATATTTTTTATTAAGATATTAAAAAGATATTTGATATACATATAACTATTAATAACTTAGAAATGTTAAATATAGATAGATAATACTTTAAAAATTTATATACATAAATTATGCAAAATTTAATATATTTTTTATTTTATTAAATTAATAAACAAAATTATTTATCAAACATAAATACATTCTTAAAAATGATGAAATATGTCATAATTATTAGCAACAATTATTAATAAAAGTAATCTTTAATTAATTGTAGAGTATACAAGTGTATATCCTAATGTTTTTTTTCTAGTTTTATATTATTTTAGGTTGGTCACTTTTTCTAGTGTATAAAAGTGTATATCTTAATATATTTTAGGTTGGTGTCTTTGATGCATGATATTAGGTTGGTGTCTTTGCAAGAAAGTTGAAAATTTAAATTCGTAAAATATTTTTATTAAGATATTTAAAAGATATCTTGATATACATAGAATTATTAATCTCTTAGAAATGTTAAATATAGATAGATAATATTATAAAGATTTATATACATAAATTATAGAAAATTTAATATATTTTTATTTAATTAATTTAATAAACAAAATTATTTATCATTAAAAAAAATGTTATAATTTTTAGATATACACTTTTATACACTAGATTTATGTTTGATGTTTGTTTTGTTTATTAATTTAATAGAATAAAAATATAATAAATTTTATATAATTTATGTATATAAATCTTTACAATATTATCTATCTATATTTAGATAATATTTTGGCAGCTTTTCCTTTATTTTAGATTTTCAACTTTATTTTATTTTATATATATCTTAGTTATTATATAATTTTAATATTATATATTATAGAGATGGGTGGTGGCACAAACCCCAAAACTGCAGGAGGACAGCTCTTTGTTGCACGGAGGGCGAGAGAAACGAGGGAGGCAGCATCCCCCGTAGAAATTATTGCCTCTATAGACAGCGCTGATGCCCTAGTAGAAATTGTTGCCTCTATAGACAGTGCCCTCAATCAGTGGTGTTTTGGACCGATATTGCTAAGTCACATCTCTGACCTCATGCTTGGGAGTAAAGGTGATCCTATGGTTTGTGGCTCATGCACTACGAGGAGTAAAGTCACCGTCTATCTCCTTCCACCCATCCCCCCAATTCGTTTATTATTTTCCGACAGATAGCGAAGTGTATGTGAGCAGTGCATAGGAGATAACAACAATCGTTGTATAGATGAAACGCCGAGTTGATGACGAGAACCTTCGCTTCGAGGACTGAAACGAGGAATATAATTCTTTCTTGTTTCAAGAACCGGGCTATCCAATCGATTCCTATCCTGCTGCACACATTTCCTCTGATCTGCTTTAGACTGTATTACCGGTTACAAGCCCACGCGCCTGGGTCTCGCCCCTTAGTCCAAAGCAAACATTAACGATGAAACACAGGAATGGAACTGTAACAAGGTATCAACGGCTACCTTGCGTCCATATCAATGCAAGACGATTAAACGAATCTTAGCCGCCCATCATTCCTCGCCATTTCTCTCTTACAATCTCCTGCCGCTGTTGGTATCCGCTCCTCCAAACTTTTCATCGCTGGTATTACCTTTCACTTCTCCGATTTGGTGAGCTGCAACCACCAGAAAATATAGTCTCGACAGAGTTTTAGAGCATGGTTATAAAAACGAAAATTTACGCCAAGAACCTAATAATGAGCACATTTAGGTTTTAACATTACGGCATCCTTTATCCTATGTAGCTAAGTATATACTAGCACGAGCATTGTATAATTCATATTTTAATTAATTATAAATAAATAATTTGATTATACAGTATATATATTTAGATAAAACTTTTAAATATATAAAATGAGTGAAATTCATAATTTATAATTATTATAGTCTTATGTAGTTATATATATATATATATACCAAAATTTATCCTAATTAATATTCCACACTTCTTCGGCTACCCATCGCACACTTCGGTGTGATTGCTAGTTATTTTCGTTAATTGTATGTAAATGAAATAGTTATAAGATTTTAGGGATAAACTAAGAATTTATTTATATTTAAAAATACAACATTAAATAAGAGTTTTAACTAGAAGTGGGATTTTACAGTGGAGAAAGTGATTTGATCACTTTATATTACGTGTATGAGAAAATTAAGAAATACATTATGAGAGAAGTGGGGATTAATAAAATCATCGTATTATAGAATCGCGTATTCCCTACTGCTATAGTTATGCCATAGTTACGTAAGTTTTATTCTTGCTGGGAAGTTACCCAATTATATCTCCACTTTAAGGAAGTAAAGTGTAATGATATTTTCTTTTTATTGAGGATAAATGATTAATATAAATAAACTAGCAATGGTACCTTAGTGTGCAATGGGTATGCCGAAGAGGTGTGAAATGTCAATTTTTTTTTTTTTTTTTTGTGTTGCTGATTATCAAATGATATTGTTTGTGCTACAAAGGTCTTAATGGAGAAGTAATAGCTTCAAATCAACTATGCATTCACTTAAAGGGATCAAACATGGCTAAAACAAGACCACTAAATCGAGATCTGATAATCAACCTCCAATACCAATAGGATCATGTTATGTTTGCAATAGGGAGAGAGGGAGAGACGTGGAGAGAAAGGAGGAGTTATATAGGGGTAGAGAGACGGAGAGAGAAAAATAAAGAAAGAGATAGGAAGTGATATATAGAGAGAGGTAGAGAGGGAGATATATAGGGGTAGAGAGAGATGGAGAGATGGACATAGTGAGATCAATTTTTAAAGATAGGGATAGGGAGTAGAAATAGTGTAAATAAGTGTGGAATAGAGAGAGGACATCTTGGGAAAGATAGAGGGGGTGAGAGAGATAGGAGGGAGGAATAAAGATAGAAAAGGGAGATAATGAGAGAGAGGGGGGAGAGAGAGCAGGGGAGATGGATTGAATATGAGAGATAAAGATAATGATATCTAGATAGAGATGGAGAGGGAGAGATGGGAAATTAGAGATAGAAGGGACAAGATAGATAAAAGAGGTGACGGAGAGAGGGGGAGAGATAGAGAGGTGACGGAGAGAGGGGAGTGTGTTTGTGTGAGTGGGAGAGATAAATAGAGATATAGATAGGGAGGGAGAAAAGAGGGAGTGTGTGTGAGTGACCCACATTTTAAAATAAGTTCTTTTTTCCTCTTCCAATTCACAAATCAACAATTTCCTATTTTCTTGATGCAGCTTCTTAGGAAAATAATTCATATCTTGGGAAAAAAGGAAAATACTTTTAGGAAAAGAAATCAAGGAGAAAATGGAAAGCCAAAGCTCTGAGATGGCAGGTCATGTTGAAGATTTTTGGAGGCATTACCCTATTTTGTGTTGTGGGGTTAGCTTTGTTTCGTGTGTTTGCAAGGTCATGAAATAGTCAAAACACCATAATTTTTCATTCATCTGTGGGTGGGCAATGCAAGGGAATTTGCTGGCATGTTCTGCCATCCTCACAAAAAAATGTGTGTTTTTGAAGCAAGTTTTTTGCTCCGAATTTTTTTTATGTAAATTGAGATTGCATTTTCCATTTACAACATTGGTTATGTGATTTTAATCTAATCATTAAAATCACATTTCTACGAGGCATTCTACATGACCAAATTTATTTGAGGCATTTTGTTGAACAATTGACGTGCCTTGTATATACTTTCACTTTTTGCATACACATTTATCAGAGCAGTAGCAACTACAACATCTGACAAAATTCCTCTATCCTTTATGCTTTGATGGATGCCAATATGCTACTCCAAAGCTCGCATTTTGGCACAGGCTGGGAGGATGCCGCTAAAGGTTGGAGAGGCTGGCTTTGCACTTGCCAATTGCATTTGCTTGAAATTAATGTTTCTAAAGCCTTTTCAAAAAATCCATTTTGTGCATATCCTGCAATCATAGCATTCTATGAAACTGCATTTCTTTGACGCATTCGGTTAAACAACTCATGAGCCTTGTCTATGCCTCCACATTTTGAAAGCATGCCTACCAGACTATTTCCAACTACAACCGATAAAAGTCGCCTATCCTTTGCTTTTAAGGATACCTAAACTAGCATGCAAGATTGAAAATCCCCAACTTGTTGAGCAAATCAAGCCCACGCCAATTCGTATTAGTGCACTTCGAAACAAGAGAAAAAACAAGTTTATTCAGCTCCATCCTTCCATCTTTGATGTTAAATGTCTCAGAATGGAAGCAAGTTGTAATGGGGTGTTTAGGTGCCAATGCCATTGGAGGAATTCAACTGACTCATGCATTTATCCTCGGTCTATGATTTATGTGTGAGAAAGAGAAACTACTTCCTCATATTTTTTCAGTTTTGCAATCAATGGACGAAACAATTTCCATGGTCATCTTGCATAGTATGAGTCGTTGATTGCCAATATTAGCTCGTTCTTCTTCAAATAGGATATGCCTTCGGCGTAAATTAATAAAACTAGCACTTGCACCTAAAGGAGGTTCAAGGATTAAGTCGATAGACAAATATATGTTGTTAATATGTTAAAGAGTATGTGTTTGTGCATGGGTGCATATGGATGTCATGTGCTACAAATTCTAGTTGTATGTGGTCGGATTAAACAATCTCAAATACCACATACCAGAATGAATTGTACAACCTTATGTTATTGAGAGACTTCAATGCCTCTTGGGAAATTCTAAGCGATAGTATATTGGTAAAATTTGAGATCCAGAAGAGCTTGGTTAACAATTCAATAACTAAGGATTCTACATCAATATTCAACCTAATGGTCTTTCTAAAAGGAGATATTTGGTTAATGAAAAAAATTGGTTAAGTGTATGTCCTAAACGTGGATATTACAAAATTCAAATAGTTCTTAAATTTTGCTAATAGATACACTTATTTTGTGGTACCATTAAACCTTTTAGACTTATTGAAATACATTTTCCATAAACCCTTTAGACTTGTTGAAATACATTTTACATTAATAGTATTTTTTAGAATACTTAATTTTCATCTAACAACATATTAAAAAAATATATACAAACTTCCTTCTTAAAAAAACAATCACAAATGATGAAGCTATTGAAGAAACCTTTTATATCAAGCATTTATTGGAAGATATACTCAATGAGAATGCCCATTTAGATTTAGGAAATAATTTACTCAACATAAAACTACATGAGCACAACAAACATTTGTTTAGTTATATTATAAGGTAACGGTATTGAGAATGGACCACATCTATAAGTAAAAGAGGTGGAAAGCTTAAGAAGAAGCTTGAGAAATAAAGAATCTTTAAATAGTCAATCTTAAAGAACCTTTCAAGGAATATCACTGTATATTTAAAGAGAAAACATCGAATCATATGAATAAACAAATTGAATTGACATTTATTTAACTAATAAACTTTGGGTGGTGGGAAAAGTGGTGAGGTTTAAGATAAGAGATTTTTACAATTAATATTACATGTTATACAACATTCTAATGCACAACAATGCATATATTTATTATATGAAGTTAAAGCTCTCATAATTCATTCAAATTTCCCCATTAATATAACCTACAATAATCATATTGATTGGCAAAAAGCTCAAGAGAGTTGTGCAAATCAGAAAATTTATCCATCTTATATCTCTTCAAATTGAAAATGCCCTTAATGATGATTATGTAGTTTTAGAAAAATTAAAACAACACGTCATCTATCGTACTCATATCTATTACCATATTTGTGTAGCACTAGTTAAATGATTCAAGTATTGATTCAAGTATGATTTATCATTTTGGTCTTTAAAGTTGTCTATTTGCAAGAGCAAAGGCTTCAAACAAAAAAAAATACATGCATAACAAAAAAAACCATATAATTGATCTCTTTGTAAAAACTCAAAGATGCAAATATGAAAATAATATTTTCCTTATTGATAAACAATTGAACTTATACATGCACTAAATACTTACATAAATTTTCCCTTACAAAATGACTCTCTTCCTACAAACATAAAATAATCCAACAAAATTCCCTAAAAGAACAAATAACTTATAAGACTCTAGAAAAGAAACCCCCTAATATTCCTTTAAAATTATAAAACTCCTTTGATTCTTATGAAATCAAACAAGCTGCCAAAATTCCCTTAAAAACAAATCTCAATCCTACATCTCCTTGTGTACTACCATAAAAATTGAAGACCCTCCTTCCTTCTCTCAAGCAAAATGAAAGAATACCCCTTAAAAGTTCTAATTCCCTTATTTTATATCCTCAAACAAAACCTACTACCACCTAATCAACCATGTGGGTTGTGATTTCTAACAGGAGTTCCAAGTTTATTTGATTGATTTTCTCATTTCCTTTCCTTGTATAATGCAATTTTCCAATTTGGTGCCCCCTTTGTATAAATAAAGATGATACAAAGTGAGAGATTTCCACCCTCATTGACGAGCTCCAGGGGCACATACCCTTTCAGTAAATTTACAGAGAAAATAATAGAACTCAACTTCAGAGATGTGAGACTTTTGGGAATCTGTCCTTAAAGTATGATAGACAAATTTAGAGAATTCAACACTTCCATTGATCCAAACGACCCAGGAATCGACCTAGTTAATATATTCTTTGTAAGATTAATACAAGACATAAATTTATAGCGTCCCAATTCCACCGGGATATATCCAGAGAGCTGATTCTACTGCAACAAAAGTATGTTTGACATGCTCAATTTCCCTATCGTCGCTGGTATAAATCGAATCATTTGACCATGGTTGGAATTGATTTTGATCATATTGGTGGCCCATTCGATCTCTGGCAACAAAATGCCCTAAAACTTATTTCTCTGTAGATAGGGACAAATTCCTGGAATATCTGATGTTGGCACCGATTGGGCCTTCAAAATCATTGAGGCTGAGATCAAGAATGGAAATGTGGGGAAATCCCCATATGCCTTATGGAATCCTCCCCCTCAGGAAATGAAGCATGCTCTTGCAAGCTTCTGAGCTTATTCTACGAAACATCAATCATACTAAAATTGGAGAGTGAAGCCAGCTTTGCAGGCAAGGAAACCTTCAGAGAATTTTGCAAGATTGAAATAGCAAACAAATGCTTCAAACTCTCCAAACCCCTCTGATATTGGACCAGACAGATTGTTCTAATAAAAACCTATGTATTCAACACTTCAGTTTTTAGAATTTTTTATGGTACTTTTTAGATGTTTTCTGGCAGCCGTAAACAGGTTTAACGGCATGAGAAATAGGTTTAACGGTGTGAGACAGGTATGCCGGGTATTTGTGGACTGGCAAGTCCACAATAAAGTCTATCAACTAACTAATTAATTAAATATAAATGTATATATTGTAGCATTGAGGCTTGGAGATAACCTAGCTTGTTAGAGGATTCTTAAGAGGTCTTGTTTAAAATAATAATATATTTAAGAATCATATATTAGTATAAAATGAGATAGTTAAGTAACGTCGATGTTATAATTTCCTATACTAAGGGAATGGTTAGCAATATAATTAAAATCAATATCAATGTTAGAGAGTATTAATAATACTAATAATCAATAATAATGTTAGCATTGGGGGTGCTACTAGCATTGATACTAATCAATAAGGTTAACATTAATATTAGGGAGAAACAATAACATTAATAGTTAAAATGGAGAAAGAAAAAAGAAGACAAAACAAAATCAAAATAGCTAGATTTATAAGTGTTATATAGAGTTATTAATGATATCAAAATAAATAAAGATAATATGGTTATTGAAGGTAGAGGATAACATTAATATTCAATCTAGTCTATAATATATATATATATATATATATATATATATATATATATATATATATATATTAATGTTGGGTGAAATATTATCATACCAAAAGAAAATAATATCTTAGGCATTACCAAAATATAGGTATTAATGACCTAAATGAGTCTAATATATAATAATAAGTGGGATGATGAAGCATGATAACCATGTGTATTCATTTTATAGCTTTCCATTAGGAATCTATAGTGTCAACACCGTTGAAGAGAATTAATGGTACTCATAGTAGTATGTTTGGTTAAGTCATGTTTCCATTACAACGACTTAGTGTTCAAATGTGTGCAGTGCATATAGTAGTTGTGTCCTTCTTTTTAGGTCACTTAGTGTGATGCTTATCACAATTAATGTATTAAAACAAGGTAAAAAAAAAACACAAATTGTTGCATTTTTCTAGTGAAAATTTTGGGCATGACACTTGGTATCAAAGCCTTAGGTTGTAACTCTAGGGAGCTCTGGGAATAAATTGGACCATGAGCACTATATGTGTGTGTGGACATGCAAACCACCTAGTGTTAGTTGAAATAAAATATGGAAGGGAAAAATATTTTAGTAGACTTACCTTGTCCAGAAAATGAAAATCTAGTTTTAATCATCCAATTGAAATTGGGTTGTAGTGGACACAATTCTCAAGAATTGGCCTTTATAGATGGGTCAAACAAGTATTAAATTGAAGACATTCAACTTTAAAAGGAGGTTCAAACTAAATATGGTCTAACTTGAGAGAAATGCTAGCCTAGTAACTTGGGATATCATGTACATCCCTCTTCCCTTATATTGCCTTCCCTTAAACCTTAGAAACGATACATTTGAGTTTTGGAATTGTAACTCTTTTATTAAGGATGTGAATGGGTAACGTAAAGAGATGTCATCACAATGTGCTTTATTAAGGAAATCTAATCCCTTCATCTCTTAATGTCATAATTCTTAAAAAAAAAGGGGGAATATTAGTGAAATTCCTTTAAGTTAAGGTTGTTTTGGGGACCACAAACTGCTTTAAAAAAATAAAGAAATAAGTAAAAAGGGGTAAATAAAAGGGGAAAACCATATTTATGCTTGAAAACTTGAAACCAAAGAAACTAAAATTCAAAGAACCTCGAAGAAGGATTAGTATGATAAAGGTTGTAATTGATTTAGAGTATGCTTCTAAGCACTTAAATGGACTGAATAAAACTAGCATCAAAAGTGAAACATTAGGAAACCATCCATAATTATCATGAATGTGGTGTGAGCATCTCATATGGTTCATATTGAATTCTATATGAAGATTAAGATCAAACCTTTTTAAAGTATATATTATTAAGCTTAATTGAATGGACTTACCCCAAGTCAATGTTGTAAAGAGATACACATGAGCTAGTACTGTGTGCACCTTCAACCTTGGATTTCTTAGACCTTCCCTATTACTCAAATCATGATTTATACATAGTGCATATTAAGAATTAATTTCCTGTTTGCATGAAGCAACAAATGAATTACCCTATGGTTGGTAGGTGAATTGTTCTTAATGAATCCCATTGAAGCCTAAAACCTTGTTGAGGATAATATATCCAGCATAGTTAAGTAGACAACCTTAGATACACTTGGATTAAATGAGGGAACTAAAAGGGTGCTAAACAAATTTGTGTATAGTTAATCAAGTAACTAGAGACTTTGATGACTATGTTAACAAACACCTAGTCTCAAAATTTCATTGTTTCAGACTAGACAATAAGCTATGAATCTAAGAAGCCGAGGCTAAAGTTAAAGGCAACATTTGGGTAGCAATGAATAAAGAAAGTACAATTGTTTGAATCCCCTTTGTAAATCATAAGGTGCCTATCCTCATAGAGATTGAAACTCTATTACGATTAACTACCCTTTTCATCAGAAATCCTTGAGTTAAATAATAAAGTTGTGGAATGTAAGTGTTGAGAATGTATTAAGGTAGGTGTGAATATAAGAGTTGGTAATCAAATCAAAAGTAAAAATATTGCAAAGAAACAACTAAAATATTATTGTGGGAATCAACTAATGTAATGATTAAATAATTTCCTTGTTGGTAATTAAACTTAAGATCTTTTAAAAAGGACCTCGCCAAAATGTGAATTAAGAGTTAAAATATTATTTGGAGAATGCTACCAATAATTTTCCTCTATACAACTAAAGACAAAAGAAATTGTTAGAGCCCAATAAGAAATGTTATATCTCATCTTAGGATTAATAACCTATATAAGTGGGTGTTGTCCTTAAAGGGTGAATGTTTTATTTTAATTTTTGTAATGAACTATGTGTGTTTCTAGGAAAAATTAAGTGGTTGGGGAATTAACATAGACAAAATAAACAAATAAAGGCAACTAATGTTGTGTCTTGGTTAGTACTTATTTAGATTAAAACATGCACCCATTAATACAACGGGGAAAACATAAAGGTAGTCAAACTTCTAGGAATTTTTACTTGTTGTGCACCTTTATAAGGATAGATGGAATTGTGATTGTAAAATGGTGATTATAACATGTTCTTAAAAGGTTCAATCTTAAACTAGAGAAATGCAAGATTTGTAAAAGGATATTAATAAGTTGTGAGGATTATGATTGCATGAATTGTCGTGTGTTTTATACATTGAGAGTGCTTTCTTATCACATATTGTGATGTTTCAAATGAAAATGGTTAATTATCTTCCTTAATAAGTAGACAAGCTTCTTTAATATGTTGTGGGAAATATAGCAGAATTACCTATTTTGATATAATGCACGAATATAAAAGAAATACATAGTTGAATAAAAGAAGAAGAATGATATGGGTAAATATAGAAAACCAATCTTGATTTCAATGTGATGTCAAACACTAACTTAGTAAGATGGGAAGTGTGGTGAACCATATATTGTTAAGCTACAGTTGCACATCTTCTAGTCATTTCTTGTACTTATGCAAATTGACTAAACATTTCTAAAGGTGAGAAGCAAAGTGAATATTGTTTAAAGAAAACATGATGCATTTAAGTGTATTGTTTTTGTTCTATATTATGGTGAATATCGTAAAGTGTATTATGAGAAACCAGTAAATGTGTTGTACCTCAAGTATGAGATACAAGGTATTTGACTTGGGATAAGGGTGAGGGACGTCAAGTACAATTTCCTATGTGCACCCTTTGTGATGGCCCTTTTGTGTAAGCTAGTTAATTGTGAAAGAATGTGAATATGATAGGTGTAGATGTGTGTCTACTAAATGAAATGTGAAGTAATTTGTTGTGTAAGTCATGTTTGTATGTTAAATGTGTACCCCTAGCGTATGGCTCCCCTATGGGATTGAGATTCCTGCTAGCGTAAATAGGGGTTGAGGGGTGAGAGAATCCCAAGTGGGAACGTCATGGTTTCCCTTGGATGTGTTCCTAACCTACTCCCCCACATATGAGAACCACACTCGTTGGTTCATAGTGCAAACCCACTCATTGATGTTATAACCCATGGGTAAAGGATGAAGTTACTTGGACCATATTGATTACAGATTTTGGATACTCCTACTACATGGAAGAGTCTGTGCCATGATATTGCGTGCTATAATATTTATGTGGTCAAGGACCACCAGTTATCGTTATGTGGTTAGAGAACCACCATTCCCCTCCTCCCCTTAGATGGCTTAATCAAAGTCATGTGGTGCTTGTAATGTGAAAGTTTTATTGTTGAGAAATGAATTATTGATATTTTCTTAATTGATGTTTGTTTTATTGTATGTCACACTTTCAACCAACTTATCAACATACCTGAATTTAAGTATTTCTAACTAAAAATCAATTTTGGTCAAACATATAATCTAGTAAGATTCATTCTAGCTAAGTTAGATACTTTTGTAACTTTTTCAACTAAAATTGTTGGCTAAATATATATGGAGCACAACTTTGAGTCCAATTTACCAAAAAATTAAAACTATTTGAAAAACTTGAAGTTTCAATAATTCCTACTAATGTAAATAACACTTTTTAAAAAAATATAAAAATACCCTTTTGTAGATCCATAAGTGTAGTTTTCAAAAATATATTTATTTTAATAGTTTAATTATTATTTATATTTTATTTTTTATATTTACTAAAAATAGGTTATCAACACAAAATATTAGGTTGATTACCATGCCAAGGAAAAATACTAAAACTTATTAATTTTTTTTTTTTTAAAAATGATGCAGTAGGTAAAAGAATCTATTTCAAGATGGTATATTTTTTTTTCATTTTAAATAAATATTTAATATGAAAGTTGGCGTCCAATGTAAACAATTATTTTTTGATTCAAGCACATTTTAATATTCATTTAAAAATATATATTTATCAAAATTGGAAAAAAATATATCCATGCACTAAAATTTCAAGTTATAAATACACACAAAAAATTTGAAACAAAAAAAAAAACCTATAAAAAGTTTGATGTCATGCAACTGGGTGATCCTACAAAGCTAGTTTACAATTTCTAGGAGAGTCTATTTTTTGCTGAAATCACATATTTTTAGAAAATATAATGATTTAAGCCTTTAAAAGTTCAATTTAAAGCATTCCAATTGAAGAGGGTTTGATCAAACTACCTTAGATCAAACCCCCTTGGATAGAACCCCGCTAGTTTTAAACCATACCTATAATAGAGTCTCCTTAACACCTATCAAAATGTTGATAAAAAACTGTGTGGGAAATGTTAGTATCAAAATAAGATAATAAAAACACACCAATGCAACATTAAACTAAAGAAAGCTAAATAAAATGAATTCAAGGAAAACAAACAAAACTTCTTCAGAATCGTTCCATTGTCCTCTATCTCCAGTGATTTGCTTGAAGCTGCTGCTCTCAGATTGTGTAAGCAAAGCTTCTCAGAATGGTAACCTGTAGAACAAGTATGCAAAGGGATAGTACTTCTCTATTCTATATGCTGGTGAAGTGAAATGTTGGTATACGGATATGCATAGGGGCTGTGTATTATGAATGCTTCTGAAACTAAGCTATGAGGTTGATAGGCCATGATATGGATTGCTAATATGCTAAGCTATGATATGCTGTGATTCTAGAGGCTATGAATGCTAGAAAGCTGATTGACTATATTTTTCCTATATGAAAGCTTCTATCTTTTTTCAAAGACCCAACAATCCTTTTTATAGATTTTCATACGCAAGAGCCTGGCTTGCAAAGATCAATGGCTGTGAGATTGTCTGGTAAATTTGAATGGTGAGAGATTGAGAGGTTGAGAGGAAGATGGAAGATGTTGGGAGGTTGGAGAGAAGAATGGAGGTTTGTCTTCAACCCACGGGAACAACTTTGCTCAGAAACAAAGAAATTAATTTTCTATTTTGAAGTTGTTTCACGGTTGTTGAAGATAATCCAAATTAAATAAATAAATAAATTTATTTAATTTTATGTGAGTTTGAATATTTGATTTTAGGACTATAGAAGACTTAATTAAATATTTGAAATATTTAATTGCGAATAGACTTTAGAAAATTTAATTGTGAATGAACTTTAGAAGAATTAATTAAATATTTAGAATATTTAATTATGAATGGATTTTAGAGGATTTTTAGAAGAGAAGAATATTTAATCTTTATTTGAATTAGGAATTCAAGCCAAGATTATATGATAATTAATATAAATAAATCGTAATGTTTATTTAATTAATTAAGAAAATGGATAAGAAAAATGATTAAATAAACTTATTTATTTAATCAAAATGAAAGAATGAACAATATAAATAAATTATTTAGATTTATTTATATGCAGATTGAATTCAGAAATTTAATTAAATATTAAAAATATTTAATTAATTATCAGACTATTGTGATGTGACCATTTTTAGATGTATACATTTTGCCCCTCTTTGAAGTGATGTGTTTTCACGCATTAGTTCAAAGAATTTTGAAAATTTCCCCATATGCTGATTGCCGAATGTTGCTACGTATATGCCCCCTCGGACAATGAATCGATAAGATTTTGATTTTTGCGATTTTTTTTTTGAATTTTTAAGATGTTGATTCATTGTTCGAAAATGATGATATGAAGAAATTGACATGAAAAGATGTGAGATGAAAAATTGATGACCTAAATTGCCCCTGTAATAATAGAATGTGATAAAATGCATGACTTTGTATTGATTGTTTGTGTATTGCAATGCCCTGATTTGATGATGTTTGTCTGATAAATTTGTTCCCAAGGTTGTAAAACAAATAGTAGCTGATAAATTTGCTTTTAAAGTTGTTAAAAACAAATAGTTGTTGATAGGTTTGCTTCTAAAGTTGTTAAAAACAAATAGGATTTTGATAAATTTTCTTTCCATGATGATGAAAAACAAATAGTTTGTTGATAAGTTTGCTTCTAAGGTTGTTAAAAAAAAAAGGATTTTGATAAATTTGTATTCCATGATGATGAAAAACAAATAGTTTGTTAATAAGTTTGCTTCTAAAGTTGTTAAAAACAAACAGGATTTGATAAATTTGATTTCATGAAAATGAAAAACAAATAATTGCTTGATAAGTTTGCTTCTAAAGTTGTTAAAAACAAATAGGATTTTGATAAATTTGTTTTCCATGATGTGATTGATTTGTCGTGATGATTTGATATGTATGTTGCTTTGACTTGATGATTCTTCCTATTCAATGGGAGAGATTGAGCGTCTTGCAGTTACGGGAGCGATTCCCAAAGACATGGAGATTGATTCCGCAGCTTGTACAGGCGGATAGAGATGTGATCGAGGCATGTGGACTAACCTCATTACTTGACATGCCTGAGGGTCATCAGGGATAGGTGGAGCAAGTTTATTAGGTGCAGGAGGGACAGAGCCGAGATTGGTAGCATCAGAGGATAGCACTTCATAGTGCATTTTATATGATATGTTATTGATACTCTATTGAGACATTTGTATACACACTGATATGATCCCATTTTTTTTGATGATGTATATTATTTGACACCTTTTTACATTTTGACATTCATTTTTGAGATATATGATATGCAGCGATGATTCCTTATGTGATGAATGCATCTATTTTCTATATGCATGATGTTTTATGTGATGGTTTCACAATGTTATGCTTATGATGTATGTATGATTCTTTGGATATGAAAATGAAAGTGCAATGCTATGATATGATTGCAATCTATTGATGAATGATTATATGAATATGAATGTGAAATGATGGATGGTACAATTTATGAATTCCCATGAATGTTTTGATTATAATGTATGCTTTGTTTTTTTTTTTGATGCAATATGTATGAAAAATGTATGTGATGATGTTTTTGTGAATGTCAAAATGTACTCAGTCATTTATTGGAAAGATATGAAACTTTGATACTTTGCCAGTTTTTGGAAAAAATTATAAATGCAAAATGCAGATTCTAAAATGAATGTAATCTATACTAACCATGCAGGGTATCTGTACAATATTGCCATTCTGAGAGCTTATTTGTGCTTTTTGTGTCATCATAGAGCATTGAAATGTTGAAAGTTAATACAAGCATCAAAGGGTATGTTAGCACCAGTGATGACCTGAGTATTGCTTTCATGATTTTTGATATAGCAAGATAATACAAGCATCTAGGTATAATTGGACCAAGATGACCTGAGTATCGCTTGCATAAACAGACAAGAGTTAACCCGTTTCCCATGCAAATTCTGAAATGTCATCAATGATACTTAGTAGAGCATGTCTCATGACCAATTTGCATAGTACTAATGATTTCCTTGCAAACAACAGACAAAGAAAAATCATACTCCTTCCTTGCTTTTCTAGTTCAATACATCATCGAATTGCTCTAGAGATATGATAGAAAATCAACCAACAATTCAAATTTTTTCCTAAAGTATTCCAAACATTATTCAGATTAAGATCATCCAACTTGGTTATCAACATTGATGTTTGTGTTTTGATTAATGTTGTTTCGACCGTGTTGTTTGATTTCATTGGCATTGAGTGATCGTTTTGATGTTGTGGTTGATTTGATGCGTCGATGTATGTTGTGTTTTGTCAAACCGTCATTTGTCCGTTTGTGATATTCTAAAAGCTCGTTGCCCCTTTCTTGTTTAGTCAATGTTTGTGCCCCCAGTGTAAACACAACCTATGATGGATATGTACAAATTTCATCAAGCCATGATGAAACACAAGGATTCCCGTTGCATGATATGGATATGATAGATATGTACAGACGATAGATATGGATAGATGATGCAATAAAGCGAATGGAAGACACAAGCTAATAGATAGAGGAACCCATTTTGATCACAAGTAGCACCTGTTTGCCAGGTTTTCACCACTTGTTTTTATTGCACTTTTTCAAGACTTTTTCTATTTTTTTTTGTATTTTTTCAGGACTTTTTCTATTTTTTTTTGTATTTTTCCAAGACTTTTTCTGATTTTTTTGTATTTTTTTAGGACTTTTTTCTAATTTTTTTGTATTTTTTTAGGACTTTTTAAAATGAAATGAGATGATATGACTAATTGAAGGAACAAGATGCCCTACAATATTGGTAATGCAACCATGAATAAATGATAGATCAAAATGAAAGGTTCACTGCAAAACATGTCACACAAGCAACATATCTCTTGTCAAAAGATGATAATGGTTGATTGATTAGGATGCCAGGAATGATTGATTCCATAAGGCATGGCGATGATAAGTACTTAGGATCACTGATTCCCCTAAGTATGATAAAATTGATGATTGTTGATGATTGATTGAAAAAATATATGAGGATTGGATAATGTTTTGTAGCTAGACTCAAATATGATGTGTATGATAAGATTCAAGGTTGCAAAGGGACATGATGACATGGATTTTGATAAGCTAGGGGATATGTAATGGAAGAAAGAAATGATAAAGATAATGAATGGTGATGATTAAGATCAACTAGATAAGATACAAACACAAGGCCCAAGTATTTTTCCCCTATTCCTCATCAAGACCGAGGAAAGGAAGAAAGGATGTATTTAGTAAGAATGATGGAATATGAATAAGATGAAGTTATGGTATGAAAGATATGGATAAAGTGTATAAGATAAGATATATGATGTTCAAGAAGATCCTTAACCTTGTCAAGATCAAAGGTGGAAATGTAAGGAATGGGCATAGAAAGGATAATGACCATGAATGATAAGATGGATGAAACTTGTCCCTAAGTGTAGAGTGCAAGAGGAATATGGAAGATAGGATATGGATGATAGGGAGATGGAGGAAGGACTTAAGCATCAAGTTTCACAACCAAATATCCCTCTAATAAACCATGGCAATGGGAATTAGAATCCTAAATGTTGGCAGATTAATGATATGATGGAAGAATCTAAGGACTTATGCAAAAGTTTGGATTAAAGGAGAATGATGGGGTATGAATGTTGGATAATGGATAGGAGGTTGGAAGGCCTGTTGATGGATAGATGGAAAGGTTGGAAAGATCAACATTGGCACACACCTTGAAGGGTGGTGGAGTGATGAAGGAAAAATGGATTTGGAAGGTGATAGGTGATTAGATGGAAAATTGGAGGAAGCTTTTGGATTAGCAAATTTGGATGCCAATTTAGATTTTATTGCTTTTATGAGACTTTTAGGAATCCACATGACTTTTGACTTTGAGTTTTGCTTTGTGGACCTTTGTGGCCTTTGAAATTTTTCTTTTTGATTTATGGACCTTTGTGGTATTTGAAAATTGCCTTTTTTCTTTGATGGGCCTTTGTGGCCTTTTAGATTTTTCTTTTGATTTTGGATCAAATTTTCTTTTATTTTTGTATCTCTTTGAGGAGACATGTTGATCCTTTGAAACATGTGGATTTTGATATAGAAGCTTTTGATATTTGGCACCCAAATTGCTTCCAAGAGCAATGGGAGGGGTGGATTGAGGTGAATGATATGGAGGTATTATGGATGAGTTAATATGGGTATAATTTTGAAAGGGCATCAAGGATGTGTGTCTTTGTTGTTCTTGAGAAATAGGATATGGACCTAGGATAGAGGGAAGGTTTGATGGACTAGGATGAAGACCTAGGATAGATGGAAGGTGTGATGAACTAGAATGAGGACCTAGGATAGATGAAAGGTTTGATGGACTAGGAAACTTAGGTGTATAACCAAGGCCGTGGTGATATGGGTTTCTTTGAACAGAAAGGGGTTCTAGGATACGTTGCTCATGAAGGCCTAATCCTTTTCCTTTGTAATTCATACTTTGACACATTCATTTACCAATGGGATATGTAATGTTTGTAAAACAAGATGCGAGTCCATTTTGAGGAGGATATGATATGGATGAGAGGATAGGTGTTGGAAGTAAACCAGAATGGATAAAGGTGGAGGATCCCAATTTATAGGTGTGGGGTTCATGGATAACTTGAATAGGTGTGATAGGCTCTTGACATGGGGATGATGGGGTGTTTTGATCTTGACTTGGAAAAGGATTATGAAGTGGTATGAAAGGAATATCTTGATCATGATAAGGATAATCATCTTCATGGGATGAAAGGGTATCCTTGAATGGAAGCATATATTGATCTTGATGAGGAAGGGAATCGTGAAATTTTGTAGAAATCATATCTTGATCATCAATTGGTAAGACATCATTAGATAGGACGAAAGAACTATCATGCTCTTGTGATGCAATAGAATCATGGGATGGTATGGATTGATTAGATGATGTGGAAGGAGAACTTGGAAGAACATTTTGTTCTTGAGATGGAAGAGGATTATCATGGGTGAATAATGAAAGGAGGGGATCATCATATGGTTCTTGAGAGATGGGATCTTGATCAAAGATAGGAAGGGTTTGTAAAATGTTTTGATCGAGATGTGTAGATTGAAATGAATCATTGGATGTAAAGGATATGATAGAAGAAGGTGATTGAATGGAATCGTTATCTTGAGTGAACGAATCGTGAGGTTCATTTTGAATTATGGGGGATGAAGATAAATGCATGACATGATAGGATTGGTCAATTTTATTTGATGGCTTAGATTTAGGCTTCTCATTTAACCTTTGCAAAAATTCAAAAACATTGAATTCGAATGATGTTGCTTTTGGAGGAGAAGAGGTTACATTCATATTTCTGTCAAAAGACTTCATAGTTGTGCCCCCTTGTATTTCCTTGATTTGACTTTGGAGTGCTCTTATTTGTTGGGGAAAACTACTAAGATCATTTAATGGAGTTTTAGTCTTTTCAGGATCTTTCTTAATTTTCTCCATATTGTAGTTAGAGGGCAATTTGGCACCTTGGTTTGCTAAAAAAAGAAAGTAGCCTTCTTTATCTCACTCTAAGATCTTGTCCAAAATTATGTGAAACTATGGATCTTGTTCAACTTCTTGAATCATTTCATCGGTTATTTCATCATTTGAACTATTCCCAATACGAAACCTGTAAAAAGGATTTTCTTCCCTATCACCCATGTTGTAAAGTGGACAACAAGCATATGCTTTTAAAATGTTCTTCTAGACTTAGATCATAGTTTTATAAGTGCAAAAATGATGATGTCTTGATCTAATAAGATGAAAATCTTATGATATGATCAAATGACGTTTCTAACTCTTGATTGTGGCTTCCAAGATGAAAGGATATCAGAATCCTGTTGGGGAAGTTGAATCAATAATCAAAAACTTGTTTGAAAAGATGCACTTTTTTGAGATTTGATCCTAGTCTCAAAAAATGATAAGTGTATTAAATAGCCTAGTTTGTTTTCAAGATTAGTGAATGATTTGGCTGGAATGAGTGGGATATTCAATTGAGCATTGTGGTAGATAAGAAGAACGAATATGCTGACTATGGTTGTGCCTTTGAGAAAGGGCTCTTCTTTGAAAGAAAGCTCGTGAGTATAATGGTTCTATAGCATAATAGTCAGTGAAACCTCTAACACAATCATGATATCAATGGATAAAGGTTCTATGTTCAAGTAAGACCGTTCGACTTTGGTACAAGAATCGTCTTTTCTTCAATAGTTTCTTGTAGCTAAGTGGTTTCTTTGGCTTTTTGATTCATTTGAGAATGGATTTGTTGACAAAGGTTGTGGATTTCCAATCTCTTAACATGAGGGTAATCAATGTAATTGTGAGTTTTGGATGATCTTTACTGAATTAATGATTCGAAGACACATCAAGAAAATTGTAGAATAGTTGTTTTTAAGTCCTATACTAAACATCAAGTGTATGATCAAAATGTTTTTTAAAAATTATTTTCATAGGATTTACACATGACTGATAGTTCAAGCAAACTCACTCTTAGTAATCAAGTAGGTCACCATAGTAATCAATAACCCACATCTTAAAGCTGCGTCGACTCACAGAGCCGTGTCACCCCCAAAAGGGCGCCCGTGTTTTTGTCTTTTCCAGGTGCGTACTAGAGTGATGGAAGTGGATACGAGATCCCTTGAGCAAACGGTCCTTGGTAGTTATATGGTGAGTATCTTGGGGGTAGATTCTTCCCTCCCCTGCACTGTGATTATTATGATGTTCGAAAACTGACTTCAGTTGGATACTACACTAAGTTCATAGTAAGGGTTTATGTTCGGTGCGGCAAATGATAGACTCCCTCGAGAGACCTCCCAACCTTTAGAACAAAGGCTTTGGGGATGGTTATCAATGCACACTACCGTCGAATGGGACTTTCAACAACCATTCACATTTGATTAAAGTGGGTTGGAAAACTTGGCTTTAGTTGTTCCCACTTAGGTCATTCCCGTAGGGTGAGTACTTTTTCCCACTACGGCAGGCCTTCTAAAAGGTATTATCAAAGCTTGAAATTGCATGAAATGAAATAGATGAGTTTGAAATTTTGATCACCCAGTTAAGGGGAGAGCATAGGCCTATCACCGTTTTAATCAAAGCAAACAAGAGTTCAATTTTAAGCCCAAATGAACAATTTTCTATGCTAGGTGAAGATATTGCTTCACAAAGACATGGAGTTCTTTTTAGTCCAAAATAAAAAAATGAAGTGACTATCCTAGGATTGATTCATTCCAATTAAGTGACTATACTAGGAATGCTTCATTCTTTTAAAGTTCTTACTGGTCGCGGTCGCATCGGATCCAGTCAAATCTCACTTCAAATTACAGATTACAATTGTAGACTTAGAAAAATATATGCTGGAAAAAAATGCGCTAAAACAGACATCAACAACACTATAGAATAAGTAATGGGCGCTGCAGGATCATTAAAGGGCACTGAGGAATCCCTGAAGGGTGCTATGGAATCACTGATGGGCATTGAGGAATCACTGGAGGGCGCTATGGAATCACTAAAGGGCACTGAGGAATCCCTGAAGGGCGCTGAGGAATCACCGAAGGGCGCTATGGAATCACCGATGGGCACTATGGAATCACTGATGAGCACTGAGGAATCACTGAAGGGCGCTATAATAGAATTAAAGAGAGCTAAACTGGGTGTGAACTGTGCTGAAGCGTGTTTAATGTGCTAATACGCTCTTTTAGCCGTACCCTGTCAGAAAAACCTATGAAAAGATGTTAAAATTGGGGCAAGAGCCCCATGGTGGGCGCCAAAAATGTGTGTGGGAAATGTTAGTATCAAAATAAGATAATAAAAACACACCAATGCAACATTAAACTAAAGAAAGCTAAATAAAATGAATTCAAGGAAAACAAACAAAGCTTCTTCAGAATCGTTCCATTGTCCTCTATCTCCAGTGATTTGCTTGAAGCTGCTGCTCTCAGATTGTGTAAGAAAAGCTTCTCAGAATGGAAACCTACAGAACGAGTATGCAAAGGGAGAGTCCTTCTCTATTCTATATGCTGGTGAAGTGAAATGTTGGTATACAGATATGCACAGGGGCTGTAGATTATGCACAGGGGCTGTGGATTATGAATGCTTCTGCAACTAAGCTATGAGGATGATAGGCCATGATATGGATTGCTAATATGCTAAGCTATGCTATGCTATGATTCTAGAGGCTATGAATGCTAGAAAGCTGGTTGACTATAGTTTTCCTGTATGAAAGCTTCTATCTTTTCTCAAAGACCTGACAATCCTTTTTATAGATTTTCACAGGCAAGAGCCTGGCTGGCAAAGATCAATGGCTGTGAGATTGTTTGGTAAATTTGAATGGTGAGAGATTGAGAGGTTGAGAGGAAGATGGAAGATGTTGGGAGGTTGGAGAGAAGAATGGAGGTTTGTCTTCAACCCACAGGAACAACTTTGCTCAGAAACAGAGAAATTAATTTTTTGTTTTGAAGTTTTTTCACAGTTGTTGAAGATAATCCAAATTAAATAAATTTATTTAATTTTATGTGAGTTTGAATATTTGATTTTAGGACTATATAAGACTTAATTAAATATTTGAAATATTTAATTGCGAATAGACTTTAGAAAATTTAATTATGAATGGACTTTAGAAGAATTAATTAAATATTTAGAATATTTAATTATGAATGGATTTTAGAGGATTTTTAGAAGAGAAGAATATTTAATCTTTATTTGAATTAGGAATTCAAGCCAAGATTATATGATAATTAATATAAATAAATCGTAATGTTTATTTAATTAATTAAGAAAATGGATAAGAAAAATGATTAAATAAACTTATTTATTTAATCAAAATGAAAGAATGAAAAATATAAATAAATTATTTAGATTTATTTATACGCAGATTGAATTTAGAAATTTAATTAAATATTAAAAATATTTAATTAATTATCAGACTATTGTGATGTGACCATTTTTAGATGTATACAAAAACCACTTTTGATTTACCTTTTGGGGGATCAAATGAATTCATTTAAATTTTATTTTTTGTAAGTATGTATTCCTTATTATAAGCTTTCCAAAAATTATAATTTTAAATAAATTTAATTTTATTATTATTTTTTTATGTTTTGTGAATGTAGGTTTTTCATTGAAAATCAAGCTCTTTGTTCTACACATGTGGAAAAATAGAAGATTATCAAAAGAAAAAATTGAAAAATATTTGTGCATAAGATATTGAAGTCTTTGATGCAAAAAAAAAGAAAAATTGAATTTGGATACATACAAAAAAGGTTATGTGTTATACAATCTGCCTATGTCTGAATTGTAATTGGTTTGACTTCGAAACTTGATTAAGGAAAAAATATTCAATAAAACACTATGAAACCAATTGGAAGCACTAGATATTGTAGTTACAAATCTAAATTAAAAAAAAATAGAATTTAATCCTTCATGGAAAAAAAGTTATGTGTTATACAGTGAACGTCACTCCTTAAAAATGGTGTTTAATTAAAAAAACTAGTTTTCAAAGGAGATTAAAAAAGAAGTGCAATCTAATTCCAAAATTTTTGAAAAAAATATATTTAGAATCTACAGAAAAAATGTCACAAATCACTTTTGCATCATCTTCAAATTCCTCACGATTTAGCCTCTATAGGTTCCCAAAACTGAAGATTTAGTTAGAAAAAATTAGTTCAGTGTCCAGTTTGGCCAAAAATTGTAAACCAATATTGTGGGATCACCCAACTTCATTTTGCAACATTTTATCAACAACTAAATTATAGTGTTAATTTATTAAAAAATAGTTTAAAATAATTTTTTAATTTTTTTAAAAAATACAAACATAAAATATACTAAAATATGTAGTTTACATCATTTTAAAATTCAAAACATATATGCCACTTTTTTAGCGATTCAAGTTTAAAAGTTGGATTAGTGTTGGCCGTTTCCTTTATAAAGTGTGACATAACTTTGTGCTTTTACCCATGAAGGATATTTTTCATTGTTTTTTGTTGTAGTGACAAGTAACAAGAGTTTGTGGATGTGAATTGTGTGAATGTAGAGCAAAGTAGAGTTTTAAGTCAGATCAATATGGAGTGTGTAAAGTTTGTATTCTGAGCTTTATTGGAACTATAATTCATGTATATGTTAGATGCAATTGTAACAATTCAAAACTTGGTTATGTGCCACAATCTCTTCTATCTCTTCTTTTAGTGGGCAGTGAGTCCACCTGCAGCGAGCAGTTCTATAATATACTATAACCAGATATAATATATTGTGAGCTAATCCTCACTGTGGTTTTTCCTATTTTAGGTTTTCCATGTAAAAATTTGGTGTTCATGTGTTATATTATGTTGTTGGTTGTTTTCATTCATTACTACAAGTGGAATATACTATAAGGATTGAATGCTTAAATGCTTAAGTGGTTTAAAAGAATACTGATTCGCCCCCCTCTTAGTATTTCATGTGTTCAACAATTGGTATCAAAGCTTGGTTCCCTGGAAGGAGCTTAACCTCTTGGGGAAGATCTTGGAGGTTGAACACATGGTTGTTAGAAGGCTACCTATTCCTTCAGAAGAGATTCCTACTATTGGATCTACAAAATAAGATTTCATATTTGATATGAATGGAGAACTCAATATTTCTCTTGAAGTCATGGAAAGAACTAAAGGTGAAAACAAAGATCTGAAAGAAAATGTCAAAGTAGATGAATGCATTAGAAAATTGAAAGAGAAAATCAAGAAATTTAGAGAAAGACATAAGGAGGTTAGTGAGCAGTTGAAACAAGCAAATGCAATAATTAACAATTTGAAGGTGCAATTTGAAGAAAGAAAAAGATTTGAAGAATGTTTAAATGCAATGGTGAAAAGAAAATATGAAGAATGCACAAAACTTGAACAAGAAGTGGTGAATCTGAGATCAGATCTTGAAAAAGTAAGGAGTCATGAAGACAAATTCAAGAGGAGTTCTACAAAGCTTGATGAAATGATAGCAAATTAGAAATGAACTAAAGATAGAGGTTGGTTAGGGTTTGAAATAGGAGAAATCTTAGAGAAGATCAAAATACAAACCAACTTGAAAAGAAGAATAAAGGTAGGAAGAACAATGGAAAGAAAATCTGAAATCAAAGAAATGAAGCTAGAAAACCACCAGTTAGACAACCAAATGTACAAAGGTACCCATTTTTTAATGGTTTCTATTATTCCTACAATAAATTTGGACATAAGGCTATGGAATGTCGAAGAAAAATGAATTAGAATGTTCAATATTTTCCTAGTTAGTGCTTTACACGCAAAAGATTTGTTCATAGAGTTAATGAATGCAAAAGTCAAATGATGAATTACTATAACAATAGTAGAATGGTTCAATCTTTCAATGGCTACTCTTATCCATGCAATGGATTTTTTCATAAAGATCTAGAATGAATGGAGGTAAGATTGGTCAAAACAATGTCATATGCTACAATTGCAATAAACTTGGACACATTTCTAAGTTTTACAGAAGAAAAAATATGAAGAAGGATAATCCAGTAAAGAAGAATGATTTGGAGTGAAAAAGGTTGATCAAGTAGAGATGAAAAAAGAGATCTACAAGATTTGGAAAAAAACAGGAAGACATATAGGTTAAGGATGAGTTTGTACCAACATCCAATGCAAATGTTTCCTCCAGAAACTAAGAAGAAAGCTTTTGCTCAAGGGAAATTTTAATGAAAATATTTCATCCCTTTCCAAATAAATGGTGATGGTGCTTCAACATGTGGATATGAGATGTAGACCAGTGCATTTGATCTATTGGAGAAGATCTCGGTAGAAAATATTGAGTTGCAGAAAATTGCAAGCGTTTAAAGTTAACTATGCAAATAGTTAGGATTTTTACCAACTTTTTAGTTTGACTATTCAATGCAAAATTAGGTTAAGATGAAAAGGTTCATAAGTGACTATACTTAATCAAAATTTATTTGTAAACAAGTTTTCAAGAGTAGAGAAATGAAGAAGCAAAGTGAAGTGATTGAGTTCTGGTGCAAGCATAAACCCTAACCGAAAAGTGAATCAAAGGTATTTTTCAGTTTCTATCTACCCTAGTTTAAGAAAAAACTTTCAAATTGTTGCAAAGATGTACACACCATAAGTTGTGGAAGTTTCAAAATGCCCTTGACCCAAATTCAAAAGTTATCCTGACAAATCTTTGTTGGATGATCTGGATGGTGCATTTTTGCACATCCCATATGGTGTTTTACACATAGAAGATTTCAAGGTATACATCCATGTTAAAATGGAAGAGTGAAATCATACAAAGCTGAATGATGTATGGTATAAAGAGCTCACCGCAAATGATTTTGAGTTGAAATCAGAGTTTGGGGCTTTGGCAGAGAAGAATCTTCATGCCTTGAGCAAGTTCCCCATGTTTTTCTATGTAAATGAATGGGTGACATACACCCTAAGCAAAATTCATGACAAGTTCCTATGGCTAGAAATCCATCACTTGATCAACAAAGAAGTCATTAGGGTTGTAACTGGTTTGTGTTTTATTGGACCAATGCTAGTACAAGTTAAGTCTGAGAAATATGAGATTGTAATAGAGTGAACATAAAAAACATATGAGAAGAGAGCCTTGAACATCAAGGAAATAAGAAACCCAATTGTCAAGTACACTTCAATGATGATAGGTTACAAACTGTACTTCACCAATAAGGAGAATTCAATATCAACTACCACCATCAACACAACATATGAGATGGTTGAAAAGGGTGAAAACTATGACTTGTGTGAACTGTTGAGATTGCAACTGCTAGAAAAATTGCATAAGACAAAGGAGTCCAAGTATGATTTTAAATTTGGCACTTTAATCATTTGTTTATTATTTTACTTCCTGATTTCTAACGATTTCATATCGTTTGAGTGGCACTGGTAGTGGTGACTAGAGTTTGGCGATTTTATAGCTTGTCAGATTGAGGTATAGTTTGCATGTAGCCAGACGTCAATCAAATTAAACATTTTAATTATACATGTAAGGCTTAAGATACATGAATCGACTAAGTTGGTTTTTTGGTTTGCGCGAATTAGGCTGGTAACAACACTAGTGGCCCATAAATAGGGTTAGTGATAGTGGATAGTATCATAAGGGTTTTCATTTTTTTGGGTTAATAAGGATTCAGGAAGATGTTGTGGTATTATTTGGGATACTCTAAATTCTCCTGCCTCCAATTATGTAGTTACAGAATAAAAGACCAATTTCCTTCAAGTTTAGAATGGGTGGAATTGGAAAGAAGTTGATTTGGTTCACCTGACTTCTCAAATAGGTTTTGAACCAGGATGAGGAGCTCTGATGGACATAAGTGCTATCCCAATGCATGGAGGCTGTAGGTAGAAGATGGGAGCAATTTTACTACCCCTCATCTTCTGCATGACTCTGGTTCTCAAAGGGGATAAGCACATTTTGTATCTTCACAGCAACCATTTCCCTAGCATTTTTGGACAGGCGAGTTCTTTGCATTTATTCTTAGTGCCACATTTGTACTACATTCTCACCAGTAAAAGCTTTGGAATCATGTATTTATTTTTAGTGTCACATTTGTATTACGTTGTCATCGGTAGAACCTTGGAAATTGGAATCAATTTGTAATCCATTGTCATGAGCAACAACTTGGAATAAATTGTCTATGTAAAGTGACTTATGTTATTTATACAAAACAACAACTTTCCTGCTCTACAACTACTCATCTTTAAAAAGATATGTAATAATGTGACATTGTAATTCAGTTGTAATAAAATAAATGGTTGTGTTGTGCTAATCTTTGTTATAAATTTACAGTAAAGAGTTATTTTCTGAGTTCGGTGTCTATGAATCTATTCAAATCAGTTTTTTTTTTCCTTTAAGAAATTAAGTATTATCTATTTATGAAATAATTGCATGCAGATTTAAAAGTAAAACATAAAGCAATACAAATGAAAAAAGAAAGTTGCCAGATCAATTTGACAAAAAAACATTATAAACACTAAAAGTTGTCACTCTTGTTAGGTTTTACCGAAATGTTATTTAGTTCTAATTTTTTGTTGACCTTCTCCCCCGGTTCCCGATATCATTATTCATTTTATTAAGTCCTTTGCAATGTTAAGTTACCGACCCCTTGGCCTTGATGTCAATCCTAGTGCATTAAAGTTTTTTTTTTTTTAAAACACATGTTTATTATTTATATCATAATTCATAAATTACTCAACCGTTCAATGAACGTTTGATGTATGGTTGTAGTTGCATTCTAGAATGAAATGTCGAGATTGCTAGTCTTGCAAACTTAAACCTCTAGAATTACCCTTTAACCATTAGATTTACAATGATCAACAGTTTAGAATTTGCTGCCAATGCAAGACTAAATGGCTAGTGAAACAATATTTGTAATGATTTCATATCGTTTGATTTGTAATGATATGTTAGCTTGAGGTACATTTTGCATGTAGTGAGGCTGTCAAAGTCCAGATGTAAATCAAATTAAACATTTAAATAAATGTAAGGCTTAAGTTACATGAATCGATTAAAATTTAAGTTGGTTTTTTGGTTTGCGCGAATCACGATTATGAATCATGATTATACCTAACCTCACACGTGACATGTGTGAGGTGTACACAGGGACTGGGCTGGTAGTAGTACTATTGGTGGCATTATTGGTCCATAAATAAGGATAGTGAGCACGACTAAAAATTGAAATCATTCGTTGAAGGCTAAAGGCTTTACTATTGAGTGTAATATTTGAATTGTCATAAGGTTTTTCATTTTGTAGGGTTAATAAGGAATAGGATTCAAGAAGAAGATGATGTGGCATTATTGGGGATACTCTAAATTCTCCTACATGCAGTTATGTAGTTACAGAGTAAAAGACCAATTTCCTTCAAGTTCAGAATGGGTGGAATTGGAAAGAAGTTGATTTGGTTCACCTAACTTCTCAGACAAGTTTTGAGCCAGGATGAGGAGCTTTGATGGAGATAAGTGCTCTCCTAGTGCATGGAAGCTGTAAATAGAAGATGGGAGCGGTTTTACAACCCCTCATCTTCTACATGACTCTTATTTTCAAAGGGGAGAAGTACATTTTGTATCTTCATAGCTCCCATTTCCTCAGTTTGATTAGCCCGCCTTTCCCCATGCATTTATTTTTAGAAACCATGGTTGATTCTGGAAGTCCCATGCATTTATTTTTAGAGTGCATGGTTGACCTGGGTCCCATTTATTTTTAGACACACATGTATTACATTTACGTTTTCACCAACAGTCTAACAGAAGCTTGGCTCTTGCGCTTACATTTGTATTTGGACTATCTAATAATGTGACATTGTAATTCAATTGTAATAAAATAAATGGTTGTGCTATTAATTTGACATTGTAATTCCTTTTATTAAGTCCTTTGCAACGTTAAGGTGTTATTGTGCTATTAATGTGATATTGTAATTCATTTTATTAAGTCCTTTACAACGTTAAGTGTTACTGTGCTTAGTGCCATTAATGTGACATTGTAATTCATTTTATAAAGTATTTGATGTCAATCTGAGCGCATTAATGGTTAAAAAATATTTACAACACATGTTTATTATTTATATCATAAATTACTCAACCGTTCGATGAACATTTGATGTATGCTTCTAGACTCAAAATAAGGGAGCAAAGCAAGCTTAGTCGCTAGTCCTCTGAGTTTTACAACCATGTCGTGGAGTTCTAAATTTTCATAACTACCCGATTCCTTGACTTGGTTCACTTTGTTGAGTAGCTTAAGTTCATGCATACGTAACCTTTGAGTTACGGTGTGTGGATTTAGTCGGTGGGTCGAAGGTTTCGAAAACTTTGATACTTCAAACTTTTGTTCTAAGGTTCCAAGTTTCACGGACCATGTGACATTATGGACTTATCTTCCCTTTCAAAGGTGTCGTCATCTGACATCTCATTGAATGCTATGTACAAACTAAACTTGAGTTGTCTTTTTAAGAATTTCCAAAAGCATGCAGGTTTAAAGGCTATCGCTTCAAGGAAATTAGGAATGAAATTGAATGCCACATTTAAAGCATGTCTTATAAAAAATAATGACATAAGTGGGTGGCGAAGTTTTACTCAGAAATTTAGCCTGCATTCTCGTTCTTTGCCAAGGCTAGTACAATAGTACTTCTCAAGTGCAAACATTCTTTTTACTCAGACATTTAGCCTGCATTCTCATTCTTTGCCAAGGCTAGTACTTCTCAAGTGTAAACATTCATTCTCCATGAATTTGTGCTCATGTAGAGCAAACGTTGGGTCGGTGTATGGGATACAACGCTCAGACCTTTTAAGTTAGATGAATTTTGGGTGCGCTTGGAGAGGGACGACAAGTCTGAGCTGGATATAAAACTCTTAGAAAGTAGGATAGCTTACGCTGGAGGGTTTCTAGAAGTTGTGTTGAGTGTGGACCTGATAAGTGCATGTGCAAGAAGGTACATTCTGCAGACACGAGAAATTAAAGCTGCAGATGGGACTGTAATTGCAGAAATTTCTCCTGAAGCTGTTTCTCGTGCTCTGGGGATTCGAAAGGGAACCTGTAGAAGACATGTCTGTTGCAGTGGCAAGTGAATTTTTCAAAGTGAATAAGGACTAGTGTAAGAACTCTGTGGCCAAAACCTGGTTGAATTCTAAAAAGAAAGGTAAGTCACATCTGCCGAGTAAACTCAAAAGAGTGCATTTTAAGGGAGAAATTGCAGATGCTATTGCTTTATTGCACCACGTTGTTGGGAATTTTCCCAAGTTGAGTTATTTGAGGATTGGATGCGCTAGTTTATCTTGATAGTATGTGATGAGAATATTTTCATTGACTGGGTTGAAGTTATTTGCTTCCATTTGAATGAGCAAATAATTAATTTCCATAGGACTACTACTTTTTGTATGTGTTCTTGTCTGATATACATTGTAGGTAGTCAAAGGTCCTTTTGGCTTGGGTTTGAGCTGCAAGGAACACCAACTTCTGATATGCCTGTGTATAAATGCTTTCCTCAGTTCACTAAACAATTTGGAATGGGTGTTTTTGTCGTGTTAATGATGCATTTTTAATGGTGGCCATGAGGAAGCTAGATGGAAATCGAGAAATGCGCCTTTCCCCTGAATCAATTTCTCTTGTATCAAAATTTGGGAGTTTTTATATCCAATTTGATAAGTTTTCCTATCTGAGAATAGGGAATTTTGAGAAATCCCCATTTAAATTACCTCAGTATCCTAAAGATTTACTGATATTTCTAGAAGTTTGTCGACAAATTGCCATGGTTAATAATAAGTATATGAACATGGGGAAACAAGGGTATGTCTTCCCATTGGAGACCCCTTCTTTTATGTACAAAACAAGCCAGATGGCCAGGTGAGCTGAAGGAATTATTAAGGAATCTAACTTCCAGAATTTGTCTATGAGAGCTAATTTTGACAGTAAGGGTTTTGTGAAGCAGAATCTCTATGGAGGGAGCTTATATCGATATCACCCATCTATCAAAGATTTCTAGGAAGATTGTGTTGATGAGAATGAAGTTTTGAGAAGAGATTATATGAGGCTAACACTAAAACATATATAGGCTTTGGGTCTGTCATTTCACATTCCTGAAAATGTAGCTATTTCAGAGCTGCTTGTGGGGGGATCGATAAAATATCTCAAGAGGCTATCTTATTTATGAATAAATCTATGCTCTTTTACACTCGAGTTGTTAACAAGAGGAAGGAGTTAGTAACAGAACTTCAGCAACTCAGAAAAGATCAAACTAGTCTTTATGTGCTCTCTCAAGAAATGAAAGAATTGAACTCTATGGATCTAAAGATATTAATTGGTGAGAAAATTGTGAATAATCCTAAGGAGCTAGACCCTTCCTGGTCCATTTCATTGGAATGGAAATTGAATATGTATGATAATATGGTGAAAAAATTGATAATACACTTGATCAATATTATGAAATGTTGGTGGAAATTAAAGAATATTGTCATATTCTAGGAGTGGAAATTACTGATGAGTTTGATGAAAAAATTCTAGATATAAGAGATATCTCTCTAAAGTTTAGAGAGATATTCAAGAAAGAAATAGCTGATCCTACTACAGTGACATTGTAGTCCTCGAAACTTAGTAGAATGGAGATCCACCTGAAGACTTATAAATGTGGAGAAGAGAAAAGATCTCAGATGTTGGTTGAGTCTGAAAATGCTTTGGGAAAATGGAGAACCAGGTTACATATTACTAAAACTCTAGGAAGCAAAAAAATCACTGCAATTGTCACCAAGTACCAGGAATATAGGCAAAGAATAAAGGCACAAGAGGAGTTATTGAGGGAGAAGGAGGAAAAAATAATTGAAAGTGAAGGAGTCAGTGTTGGGAGTGGGAACGCTATTTAGTTTTTAGTTTTAATGTTATTTTCTTTAATTTGGCTCTATTGACACTGTTGCCCAATTTTCACCTACGGGCTAGGTCAGTTGGGAAAATTATGTTTCAGAAGTTCTAAGGGGCCAGGTGGGTCGTTTGCATCAAGGGTTAAATCATGCATCTGGTGGTAGGTCATGAAGAACACAGTTGGAAGGCCTGCCTAGATCAAGCTCGGCATGAAAACCCTCTAAGGAGAGAGTCGCCAAGACCTTTAGAATGTCTCGCCAACCAAAAAGGGGCTCTTGTCGATGGAATCTTCTTTCACCAAGAGATTCATCTTCGGTCTAAGGTCTTACCGATTGGGTCAAGTCTCGTTGAATAAGGTAGTCTCGGCCAAAGGATGCAGGTGTCGGCGAAGGTCTTTCCGAGTTGGTCATGTCTCCCTGACCGAAGAAAAGTGAACGCATCGCCGAAAGGATAGGGAGCCCGATGAAAAGTCTCACCGACCGGTGGGAGTCTTAGTGAATTGAGGAGAGCTCAGGCAGAATGGAGGAGTTCGGTGTGAGTCCTAGTGACAAACAGGTAGTCTGGTTGAAAGATGTGAGTTCAGGGAGACCGTGGTGTGCTCGGCAAAGGGTCTGGCCGATAGGCCAAAGTTTCGGCAACAAGACAAGAGCTCGGTGAATGGTCATGTTTTTGGGGAGATGTCTCCCTGACCGAGGGTAGTCTAGCCAAAACAAAAAGGGGGCTCGGTGTAGTGTTTTCCCTTCGCCATGAAGTCTTCCCGACCAATGGGAGTCACGCTGAAAGGAATGTTGTGCTCGGGGAAAGGAGCTGAGTTTCAGTAAAAGGTCTCACCGACCAAGGAATGTCTCCCCGACTGAAATGAGCTTTTGCTAAAGCATGGATGCCTTCGCCATGAAGTCCCAGCGACCAAATGATGTCTCGTCGAAGGCTGGGGGTCCCGCCAAGGAAATTCATACGGGTGAGGTCTTGCCGACCCAATAGGGTCTCAACAAGGAATGCGGAGCTCAGTGGAGTGGCGTGCGTTTGGGGTGATCTCAATCAACTCCTGCTGAAGATGAAGGGTCTTGGGGTAATGTTTTTCCTTTGGTAAAATGTCTCATCGACACTCAGGCGTCTTGCCGACTGAAGAGGAGCTTAGGGAGATGTTGAAACGAACTCAAAAAAGGAAGGAGAGACCGAAGAGGGTCTCACTGACTGAGAAAACTCTCCCCGAAGTGGAAATGGGGGTTCGACGAGAAGGAGGTGCCTTCGCCAGGATGTCCCAGTGACCAATCAAAGTCTCCCCGAAATGAAGGTTTTCGCCAAAGAATGGGGGATTTCGACATGATGTCTCAGCAAATGAGCTATGTCTTGCCGACAGTGATGGAATCACCAAATAAAAGCAGTATCGGTGTAACTCAATGGTGCTCGCTGTGACTTCAAACCGATGCCGATTGCCCTATCGATGTTTTTGGCGATATCAATATGACTTCTAAAGCTCTCTAAAATGTCTCACCGACTGTCACATGTTGTGCCAATGGTTTCAAGGATCATAATTGCATCGGTGAGACACTTCCAGTGTCTCACCGAGTTGCGATTCTAATCAGAGGAGCTTTTGACTGCCTGAAGAATCTGCGTGGAGTTTACTCGACCAATCAGAGAGACCTGAAAGTGAGCCGTGGTAGTTTGACCAGGATGAAGAACATCAACGGAATGAAAAGCAACGTATATATGTTCTAAGCTCAGGAGCATTCAAAGCGCTCGACCGAGGAGGTTCAAGGCAGACACGATACTAGGAAGTAAATGCGGTGGTTGCAGAAAGATCTAAAGAAGGCTTCTCTGGGGAATGACTCTTCACCGACATGGACACATAGGGTGCAAAATTAACTACATCAAAAGATCTATTGAAATATCTATCTCGAGGACTGATATTTTGTAAGCCCTAAGGGGCCAAGATCTTTTCTGTATATAAGGCATTTTTGCCGTTTTTGTAAATAGTTCCGATTATACACTCTACAGAGTTAGTGTTTTTTATCAATCCTTTCTCGACTAAATGTATGTTTTGTAACTCAACTGGAATCTGGAATACAACACAAAGTTTACCTTGGAAGCTAGTGTTCATGTTTGTACTACTCTCATTTCTGTATTTCTCTTTTGGTTATGCAAGTCTTTGACTGTGTTTTATTAGTCTACATTCATACCTTAAAGTCGTGAAATTTATCTTTCCTTCCTTAGATGTGTATGTAGATCGAGCCTGTTAAGATTGATGCATAGATCTAAAAGAAGTTGTGTTGAGTATGTGAAACGATTGAAGTTAAGTTTCCAAGTGTATGTTCATCTTGTTTTCATTTCATAATTCCTCATCAATTTAGTGTATCACCTTGGAATCCAATCTTCATTTTAATGCATTCTCCTTCTCTCTTTCCCTTCAAAGAATTAGTAGTTTAGGTGATAACACACAAGAAGCCGGCCTTCTCCGGAGGTTGACCTCTGTCTACAAGAAACCCACATCTTTAGAGGTCTTCCAATGTTACACTGAGGTGTTGAACATCAGGTTCAACAAGGGTGTAATTTTAGGAGCTAACAGACACTTCAAAGACTTGTGTTTTAATTTCTAAAACAATTGTCTTCAAGAAACCGTTATCAAGACAAAAAAACTCTATATTTTCTAGTGGATTGTCTATTATTGGAATGATAGATTTTTGGATAGTTTTATTGTTGTGGAATGTTTATCTGTGAATAAATATTTTATGGTGATGGATGTGTAAGAATTTCTCAGTATAATTTGGGTGATTTGGTAGTTTAATCTTTTATTTTTTAGGTTGGGTGGATGCCTTTATAAGTTATTTATGTTGAACTATTAGCTTCTGTTAGCTTATAACTTATAAGTTATGGATGTTGAACTATTAGATTTTGTTCAAGGAATGGATTAATAATATTCCTTTTAGTTATTTATCAAAGATTGTGTGAATGGCAATGCAATAGGAATTTATAAGTAGCCCACGATAAGTTTTGTTCTTTAAAAATGATGCAGAATCACATATCAAATTCAATACCATGGAATACAATATATTTTTTTTTAGCTTTTCCTAACCTTAGTCGCTAGTCCTCAGAGTTTTATAGCCTTATCATGAAGTTCTAAATTTTCATAACTTCTTGATTCCCCGACTTGGTTGATGGTTCACTTTGTTGAGTTGCAAGTCTTTCTTGGTCATCTTTCTAGTCGATGGGTCAGAGGTTTCAAAAAAATTGAAACTTTAGACTTTGGTTTTAAGGTTCACTTTGTTGAAGCAAGAATGGAAAAGAGATAAAGAAAACGTATTATTATAACTAATAACACTATGAAGAAATGATCACTCACCTTTAAGTCTACGTTTTTGGCTTTCGTTGACTTTCAAATCGAGAAGTAGAACCTCAAAACTGAACAAAATGTGTAAGAATAAATGACACTTTTGATTGTATTTATATCAATCCATGATTCCATATTTGGTGAATTCCATGGGATTTTTAAATGGTATATTAAAAATTTGGGGAATCTTGCGTGCTTATACAATGATACGTTGTAATTTTCAAGGCGAAATGTGTCCTCAAATGTAATTATTTTTTAATGTTATTGGTGAAATAGGTCCTCATGAGCAACTATTTATAAATTTTAATTGGCGAAATGGGTCTTCAAAAGCAACTATTTGTAAATTTTAATTGGCGAAATGGGTCTTGATACAATGTTGTTTTAATAATATTGGCGAATATATAGGTATTTTATTAAATGCTTTTGGAATTCCAGGTGAAAATATTAGTCGGTCCAATTGAAACACATAGTTTAAAAATGGTGAATTTGTTGCTTAAATATGCCTCATAAGAAAACTCATTGGCGAATGGACATGCATTGGACCTATAGTTCATAAAATCCAAATAATTTGGACACCCTATTGGGTGTGAGAAATTTGCCAATTTCGACTTGGCCGATTCCTAGAATTCGCCAATTGGTGAAGATTCACCACTAAAGTTTTGCCTGATATCTACATAGTGCATAAAATGGCCTTCATGGTTTGAATTGTGATACACACCCATCGGACCATAAAAAATGTTGTTCAATCTTTAGACCTCTTCTTGGCAAATCTTTAAAAAACTTCTTAAAGCAATGTTGGACAAAAAGTGTGTCTTGCTCTTTATCATGACTCATTTTTCATATGTACTATCAACACCATTCGAATCCAATTGTGCATGTCGATAATAAACATGCACCATAATAGTGACCTATTCTGAATAGTAATATTGTGTTTGAATCTCCTTTTGATGGGTAAAAGAGTAATTTTCTACAAAGTCAACTACTGATAAAACTATTCCAATTGGGAAAGTATCTCTTAACGAGTGATATTGTTTTGCTTGCCACTTAGCATAAAATGAATGGTGTATGTACGGTTGTATCAATTTACAAAAAATTTCCATAAATTTTCCAATAGGCACCTCCTCTTCTACATAATCTAACCTTGTGGATTTTTTCCCAATTTTTGTTTGAAACTTTATGTACTTGTAACTCTTGCAGTTTTCCATCTTTGACATGTCATTATCTTCATTTCTCAAAGGAATTTTAGCTATATTTCCACATGTTTCACAAATTCCTTTTATGCATTTCATTGTAGGTCCATATACATCATCATAATATTTATCACATAAGATGGATACTATATTTATTACATTCTTCTTTGATATTTCAAAACACCTGATAGTAAAGATAAAATTCAATATGATAACAACAATAGCAACTTTCAAAAACCTTGTTTTCCCTCACATAATGTGGCCTTAACATTTGGAACATTGTTTTTCCAATCTTTATATGAGGATTTACATCACAAAACATCATATACATCTCATGTTGTGTTATGTCTAACCAATGCTTTGCATGTAATAAAAAATTGTCTCCAAGCTTGATCTTGTCTTTAGAACATCTCTTTTATTTGATGAGGGACGAGTATGATCATGCTAAAAACTTGAGATGAAATTCCCAACACCATCTTCAAACTTGTTAGAATGAGGATCCCTACACATCAATTTTCAAATTGCCTTCTACAGTAGTATCATCCTAAACCTTTCTCCTTTTCACATATCTTGTTAGTGGCCTTCTACTTGAGTCAATTTCACTTAGTGAAGAGACTTGACACTTTATTGACATTTGTGGACTTAAAATAGATGTCAACATCACTCTTCTTAAAATGCTCTTATCCATTGATCGAGATTGGTTCCCAATGGAACCCAAACTGTGTTTAACATTTTCAATAATATTTTCCTTCTAGGTCTCGTATTTTCCTTTTTTTTTTGTGAAATCTACACCCATAAATTGTAATGTCTCTTTTAGGTCATCATGAAGAAGAAATGTTGATAACAATTGGTCTTGACCAAGTGTATCATGACTTTTGAAATTAGTCTCAATTATTTCCTTTGAAGTTCTTGTGAATGCCTCCTTATTAGTTGGAGTAGGTTGTTCAACATAAAACTTGAATTTCTCAATATCCATTTCAAGTAAATGATCTATATTTTTGTAAGAAAATTTTCTCTTCACCTTTAATTAGATTCATAGTATGAATATTGGTAGAAGGAAGCGATCCTGGCTCTTGTCCAACATAAAATTATGTTTGGTGCTCCTCTCTAACATCAATTGTTTGTGCTTGGGTCTCCTCCCTAACATTAACCATGTCTACTCCAACCCCCTCTTCTCCAGTAACTAAATTAGGCTCGGGGACCTCTACTCCATTTTGCATATGTTGAACCACTGTGCACATATCATGTATAAAAGAGAAGATTTTAGAATATATAAAACTTATATTATTAAACTATGGATCTAAAGCATCAAGGTGATTATGAACTTTTAGAAGGAGAAAGTGTTAATAATTAGGAACTTAAAGTTAATAATAGAGAAAATGTGCACATCCTAACAAATTTTCCTCTTGTGAATTACATTGCTTTTGACACAAACTTATGTTCTTAAAGTGACCCTTCTACAAAAGGAATTAACTTGAAAAATTTAATAAAAATGTATTAACACACAATAACACTCAATATGCATAATAAGTATCATTTCAAAACTCATAGTTGAAACAAAATAGGTTAGAAAAATATATCCTTCTTGTCATAAACATAGAAATAAGGGTGTGCGACATCACATATGGTTCTTGTTCGCCTTTCTTCCAAAGCTTGTGAGGGTTGACATAGGGTGACCCTATCTTGCTGCTTCTTTTCATCCTAATGGCGGAGGCCTTGGGTCGTAACATCCAGAAGGTGCTTTAGGTTGTGGTTCTTTCACCTTCTTCTAGGTGTAACCTGATTACCCACCAGTAGTTTGTTGATGACACCATTTTGATGGGGGTTTCTTTAGTTAAGGAGGCAAGGGCTGTTAAGTGGTTGTTGGCTGACTATGAAAAGGATTCTAGGCAGAAGATCAACCTTCCTAAATCTCAGATATTTTTTCTCAACACTCTGGAAGATTTACATCTCAAGTTGGCTAGAATCTTGTCTTGCAACTGGGGTGAATTTCCATCTTCCTATTTAGGGCTTCCTTTGTCTATTTCTAGGATTTCAGATTCCTTTTGGTTGGGCTTGTTGGATAAATTCAGCAAGAAGTTAGTAGGTTGGAAAGGTGCACTCCTTAGTCAGACTGGTAAAATTCATCTTATCTCAGCCACTCTTCAAAACTTACCTTTGTATGCTATGAGCTTATTTAGGGTGCCTGTAAAGTTTGAAGACAAAATGGAATAGATCATGAGAAGGTTCCTTTGGTCTGGGATGAATTCCAATGCCATGATTCCCCTTGTGGCTTGGGATTTGGTTTGTAAATTGAAGAAATGGGTTGGCCTAGGGATTATAAATCTTAAATATTTTAATAAGGCTCTTTTGGCTAAAACTATTTGGAGGCTTTTGAATGGGGATGTTGGGTGGGCTCATCTGGTGGGTAATAAGTATTTGATTGGTCTTGATAGGCCTTGGGATATGCTTTCTTCAGAGGAGATCCCATCTGGGTCATGCTTTTGGAGGAATATTTTGATCTACGAAGATGTGATTGCTAAAGGGGTGAAGTGGTTGTTGGGCGATGGGACTAGTATTCTTTTTTAGGAAGACATTTGGTGTGGGGTCTTCCCTCTTATTTCTCTCACTTGGGCCCCTCCTATTGCTCCCTGGTGTAAACCAATTTTTGGAGTGAAGATGGTGGATTACTTTGAGGATGGGGAATGGAAGAATTTTGATGTTTGGGATCCGTCTTTGAAGGTTCTTAAGGATTTCTTATGTAAGATTCAAATTCCAATGTTTCCTAGACCGGATAGAGTGGTATAGGCCCCATGTGAAAGTGGTAATTTTTTTGTGGCCTCTACTTTTTTGAGTTCTCTAGCTACTCTTGATTCTTTTCCATTTTGGGGGTGGTTATGGAATAAGCAGTTGATTCCTAAGGTGAATGTCTTTTACTGGCTAATTATGCAAGGTAAATTTCTTACGCTTGAAAACCTCTGTAAGAGGGGGTTTGTGATTCCCAATAGGTGTGTTCTACTGGTTAGGGTGGTTAGATAGACACCTACTTATTTTTTCCCTGAAATTTAAGTACTACTGCATTAAAATTTCAAATTTTCACCAAATATATATATATATATATATTTAAACAAACCTAGTAGTTTAGAAACTACATTCAATTTTCTATAGATTCTATTATTATATATTTTCAAAATAATATAGATAAATTATTCAAATTTTTACGTCAAGTTGCCTAACTCTGATTTTTCTAAAATTTTTGCCACTTAAGGGCCTATTTTTTCCATGATGATTCTACACATACCCTGTTGTTGTTTGTTGTTTGTCTCTTTTTAATTTGGCACCTGTGATGGTTGGTTTTTTGGCTGTTGGGTTGCTACTGGTAGGCTCTTGAATATTTGTTGGAGCAACATTTTGTTTCTTTTATTGTAAAAGGTTTCAGGCCCCTTCAAAACCTATTTTCCCCATATAATCAAAATATCACATGTGTAATAGATTACTCAATATCAACATAGTGAAATTATGAATCAAAATTAACAACCATATCATCTAAACGCTACATGATCTCAATTGCATCATATTCAATATTCTCATCATAATTTTAATAATGCATAAATAATTCTTAATTCACATAATTATTCACAATATCAAATTGCAATGACCAATAATTGATATTATTAATGAATACACATTAAACATAAAAAAATGGGGTTAACATCATGAATGAATATAATCAATCCATATCGTTAATTCATAGGTAACACAAACTTAGAACACATATCTTGTAATTAAGTCCTAAAACATGCTACAACATAAGAATTATAGGCAATAAGTCAAGACAAAATCATATAAAAATTGGGCCTTACACCATTAAGAAACTTAGTGTTAAGAGATTAACAAAATTAAGAAACTAGGTCTAGTGTTTTCTTTATTTAAATATGTTTATCAAAATTAACCTAAAATAATTAACTTGAAAGAGTTGGGACTAAAGACACAATCTAGAAATACAAATAGGAAATGAGAAGCAATAATGGGAAAAACATAACTTATGCACCTAGAAATTTGAAAGTGATGAACGAAATTATGAAACTACCTAGTGTTTTATTTATTAAATATAGTGTTAAGAGATGAACAAAATTAAGAAAATTCTTATTTAGTGTTAAGAGATGAACAAAATTAAGAAAATAGGTCTAGTGTTTTCTTTATTTAAATATGTTTATCAAAATGATAGATTAAATTATAATTTAGATTACAAAATAAGCATTGGACTAGAACCTAACCTAAAATAATTAACTTGAAAGAGTTGGGACTAAAGGCACAATCTAGAAATAAAATTAGGAAATGAGAAGCAAAAATAGGAAAAATATAACTTATGCACCTAGAAATTGGACAGTGATGAACGAAATTAAGAAACTACCTAGTGTTAAATATTTATTAAATTTAGTGTTAAGAGATGAACAAAATTAAGAAAGTTTTTATTTAGTATTAAGAGATGAACAAAATGAAGAAATTAGGTATAGTGTTTTCTTTATTTAAATATGTTTATCAAAATTATAGATTAAATTAGAATTTAGATTATAAAATAAGAATTGGACTAGAACCTAACCTAAAATAACTAACTTGAAAGAGTTGGGACTAAAGACATTTGATCTAGAAATAAAATTAGGAAATGAGAAGCAAAAATTGGAAAGTGATGAACAAAATTAAAAAACTACCTAGTGTTAAATCTTTATTAACTTTAGTGTTAAAGATGAATAAAATTAAGAAACTTCTTATTTAGTGTTAAGAGATGAACAAAATTAAGAAACTACCTAATTTTTTTCTTTATTAAAATATGTTTATCACTTATAGATTAAATTAGAATGTAGATTACAGAGTAAGCATTCTTAACCTAACCTAAAATAGAAAAAACATGACTTATGCACCTTAAAATTAGAAAGTGATTCAACATGAAAATATTTAGATATACTACATTTAGAGGTCCTTGGAAAGTTTTAAGGTTGTTTGATGGATACTAGTGATGACATGAAAATAGCTCTGACTTAGTAATTTACCATAGGTTACATGCCTTGGACATAATGGGATAATAGCTAGGTTGTATGTAGATTGGGCATGAAAATGGAGGTTCTAAGGAATTCCTATTGTTTGGATTTCCCATCTTCTTCAAGTTGCAAAATATGATCTTGATAATTCTTTACCAATTCCACATTCCAAATTTTTAAAACACTTGTAAAAAAAGACCTTTTGAACACACCTTGCAAATTTTCCTTTATTTTTTGATATTAAAATCACAATAATCAACCTTGTATATATACATGTATTTCAAATAGTCATTTTATTTTCAAACATTATCTAAGTTGGCCTTCGTTCAAAGGTCGACTATTAAATTAACATAAATATTATTTTATTATATAACCTTCACTCGAAGGTAATTTAATAATAATTTTTATTCTGGGAAATAAGGCCTTTGGTTGAAGGAAACTTTGATTGAAGGTAATATCTTCATTCGAAGGTGTCTTTGACTGAAGGGCCTTAGCTAGATAGCTTTGACTTTTGAATCAAAATTTCCTCAAAAAATTTAGTTTCAAACCCCAGGTTGGACCTTCAGATGTACTTAACTTGACAAGATATTTTGCAAGATCGTAGCCTTCAAAACAAGCTTTCCAACAATTATAGTTTTGATATGTTTTCATTTTATCATGTATTTAATTTTCAATTTTTACTGAACATAGGTTTTTCATTGGACATCAAGCTCTTCATCTACAGAGGTGAAAAAATAGTAAACCATTATAAAAAAAAATCAAAAAATACCTTTTCCCTAGGTATTGATGTCCTTGTTTCACAAAAAAAAAAGGATTTTGATGCAGGAGCAACATTTGGGTGCACGAACAATCCTGCACATCAAAAAATATATTAATTTTAATTTTTGAGTTTTGTCTTGGTTTTTCTTGCAGGCACAATTTAATTAAATCTTCAACTCCTCTAGCACAATAAATTTTGATGTTGGGATTGTAAAGGAAAATCAATTTATTAATCGATTCAACTATTAGTGGATTTAAAAATGTTTGAAAATTTTAATTTTTCAAAAAAGGCAAAATCCCACACCCAACCTATGTGTAGTGCCCCTCCATCGATGTCATCATTGTGTTTATTTGAGTTGTTAGCTCCATTGATTCTATATTAAATAAAAGATTATTGAGGTTGACAAATATTTGGTAATTTAATTAAAAGTTATGACATATTTGTAGTTTTGAATAATAAATTATTATTAATATTTTTATTTAGTTTAAATAAATTAAATTATGAAGTAATAAATAAATATTAAAGTACAAGTATTAACTAAGTTGTGGTGCAATAAAGTTAAGGTAAGTTAGATTTAATAAATTAAATATCTTAAAGGGGATTTAATAAGGATAATTAAAAGAAAGATATGTTAAAAGGGGGTAGTTAGCATTTGTCGGAGGATTAAAACAAATGAATGCTAAAAATAGAAGTTGTATGCTGGAATGGATGGGGGAGAGTAATTAAATCAGTTAGAGTTAACTGAAGAGGGGCAATTGGAGTATTTTTCCCTGGGACAAACTAATTATAGAGCCTTTGCCGTAAACATTCTTCATGGGGGTTCTTGAAAAAATTTGGGTAGTAAGTTGGGGAAGCTTTGGAGATTGGGGGTATTTTCGCAGTATTGTGGATTTCTTTGAAGTTGGAAGCTGGAATTGGTAGTAGCAGGTTGGGAATAAGCTTTGCAACAAAATTCTTCTGGAAAGCAGCAAAATCCAGGTTCCACCATTTGTTTCCAGTTTATACTTTGTTTGAATTCGAATTTTGAGTGTTGTGCTGTTGAAATAGTTACTTGATAATTTTTGAGTCTGCCAAATTAATAAAAGTAATGTTGAGCATTGTCAAGTTCCCTGAAACGAATTTCGTTAGCTTGGCTCTTTGTTTCATTGTATTGCATTCAAAGAGATTCTTGTTGAGTTGAACAATAGAACTATTTTATTTCACTGGAGATGTCGCCATGTTATCTTTCATATGTTTCTGTTGGTGACCAAAATCGTAGTGATTACAATAGAAAGTGAATATTAGAAATTGGAAATATCGTCGTCTTCTTGCATTATTATTAAAACCCATATGTTATCCTCAAGATTGAAGGAAATGGCTTCTCACATATTGCAACCGAATTCATCCCAATCTTGGAGGAAGCTTGGCTCGTGTGCCGTCTATGATGTCGTCAATGAGCAGATTGTCCAAGTGAGATGAATTATTGAATACAAAATTGTCTTCTACTGGCTATTTACTCTAACAACAGCTTCCTCCCACTCTCCGTGTTTTATTACAATTTTAATTTCATTATCCACCATCCTCTTTGGCGCGACCCCTCTTAGTTTCTGAAATCTGCTTTTTCAATATTGATTTCTCTATTCTATACCCTACACCACTCTTTTCCTCACACTGTTCTTTTATTAGACCTGCTATTCAATTATTGCGGTCTGTTCCATATTTCGTCTTTAAATTAAAGTGTTATGAGCACGGGTTACACATGAATCATCTTCAGTTTTTGTTACGGCCTCTTCTATTCAAAATATCATCGCCTCCCTACTAATTGGGAACGCCAATTAGACTCTTTCCTTTCACAAACCGTGGTTAGATCTGAGTCCTAGTAGGGAGCTTTTGGTTCAATTTGTATGCCTTATAGTTTTGAGATTTGATTGTATGTGTTGAATGTTCGATGGTTATACTGGAGATCGATGTGTCTCCCTCTCTCTGCCATTTGTCATTGGTAGTTGATTGTAATGGTATCTCATATTTTTAGAACTGAAATCTTATGCATTGTAATTGCACTAGTAACCCATCTGATAAGCATAAGTCGTAACTAAAAGTCAAGTCCTTGTTCCACTCATTATTTTCACTAGTCAAGCCGCGACTTTACTTCCCTTTGGTATTTAAAATCTTTATATCATAGAAAATTCTCTTGCAAGGGAGGTCGTCGCCCTTGTTCTTGTTGATCAAAGTTTAGTGCCTCCCTATAGCATATGATATTTACAAGTATATATTTAACAAAGGCCGACTCAAGCTGTCGCCTCCCTGTACTTGATATGTGCCTTATTTAGCACTGTGGGTTCTCTCCAAGCAAGTCGATTATCACTCTTTTATTCTCTAGATTTGTATGCGCCATAGTGCGCTGATAATTAAATTCTTTTCATCTCTAGATTGGTATGGTATCTCTTAGTTCGATAGAGCTAACTCACACATGATAGTTAAATTGAAATATAAACTGTTTCTGTAGTGTCCAATCTAGCGGGCTTATCTCTTAGCATGCCATGTAAATTGGTAGACGAATTCGGTGGAACTATGAGATTCACCTTCTCGTATCGAGACTCAAGCTCTTGAATTCCACAAAAATAGTTTATCATAACAAAAACTTTAGTAAAGGAAAAGAAATGATTCCATTAGGTGCATGTACTGAATTAGATGTTTGAGTGTATGGTGATTAAGATTAAGCATTTTGGGCATAGCTCTATATATATCATAACATTCAGTGATCACTAGTGTTTAAAATAAATTGTTTGAGTGGTCGACTCCTTCATTGTTAATCATTAATGATATAATGGTCATCTTGGGAATTTCCAAATAATCACTTTGGGTCTAGACAAGGGGAAAGCTTTAGAATGTCCCCAAGTTGGAGAATCATAGAAGATAATAGCATCTCTAGTTGGGTATCAAAAAGGAGAATTAAATGTGAACTATCATACTCTTAAAATCTCTTGAACAAGGAGTTAGATTGTCAACATGAACTTGTGATTATAAGACAAAATGCATCCTTTGATATAGTAATAGAATAATGGGTGAAATAAATGATTTAATCACTTCTATAGATATTTAGAAGGAGATTTACATGAACAATTTAATTCTTGTTAAAAGGGCATTCATATTCATTTAGAATATTCTTATAGATTCTTGATAGTGAGTAAAGTGTTCATCATAAGACCATAGAATGAAAAATAAGATTAAATAGATGCCTTTAAAATGGTAATATAACATATTGTTTTACCTCCAAGAGGTGTCTATCTATCTAGATGTTGGATTAAATGGTGAGTGGGGACTTGGAAGGGTCCTAACCTTGACAAAGTCATTAAATTAATAAACCTTAGAACTTTACCATTATTGCTTTATCATCACTCAAAACTATAATAGAAGATGAGATGAATCTTGAAGGATGAATTAGAAGGGTGTTCATTCATTAGTTGTGATTATGAACCTTCATAAGTGTAGAAGAGGTTGGTGCATGACTTGGTGTAATCTATGAAGATTCGTTTTATAAATAGAATAGAAATTTAATGATAGTCGATTTCTTTATGAGTATAAATTATTTGTTGAGTATTGTATAATGTGGGGATTATGTCTTCCAAGGATGTATTGATGTTGATTTTAGCATTGATTATGGCATCGATGTTGGATTGGTTGCTTTCATTCTATTATGAGGTGGGATATTTTGATGATTGTTCAAAAGTGAGGAAACCTTATTCTTATTAAGAATTTATATTGCTTAAGGGAAACATGCTTACCTAGAGGTTACCCATTTGAGATTCTATTTTAAATTGATTTATTGTTATGTTTGTTGCACGAGTTTGCAAATGTCTTCATGATTATGGTTAAGTAAGTATGAGAGATAAGAAAATCAAAATAATGTCATGTAATGTTATCAGGGTTATTATGCTATGATCCATTGATTTAAAAACAAGTCTTATTGGTTTATGCAGTAGTTTCGTTGTGACAAGTATTGTGTTGATGTCAGTTAATTGAATGATTTTTGGGGGTTGTTATGGTGGGAGTTATTGTGCAACTGTTAAGTGGTCTTCTAGAGGCTAGGGGGGAATTGTCTTCTTGATGTAATTTTGGTAACCATAATGATGGCTGGTTTTATGTTGATTGTACTCATGATGGTTGTTAGCCTTGCACAATGTATTTTCCTATATGGTTGATCTTTTGGAACCTATAAGCGGGAAGGGGATTATGCCTCGCCATATGATTTGTTTTGAGTCTTGAGGTTGTGCAAGTGGCTTTGTTTCAGTTTCATTGGTTTTCTTATTTTGAGTAGGGGAGTGGCTTCCAATGGGGGCCGACGCACAAAGGGGTGCCAAGATAACCCATGTGGAAGTTTTGTAAACAAGTGAGAACCTAAAATAAACTAGAGGTTGGGTAGCAATAGCATTAAACAAGATTAATCAATTCTTCGCTCAGGGCTCAAGTGCTCATATAGGCTTGAGATGAGTCAAGAAGGCCTAGAATGGAAAATCAATTGCCTCGTCTCCATGAGAGGTATGTTGATTCCTCATAAGTTTGCATGAGGGGCCGAAGATCGGTAGAGGCTACCAAGATAATCCAGGATGGGGGCCGGGGCCTAGGAAGATCTACCTAGATAACCTATGACAAACTATGTGATGACACTTTCCCTACGACAACCATGTATCCCTTTATCTTTTGTTTTACCTTGGATATTTATGTGCCTCTGGAAGTATAGTCATTGTTGGTTGATGTTGTATTACTTGCTCTTGCGTTTCATGTAAGCCTTGTGAAGTCTTTCGTCCTTTGTTTATCAGTGACGGTGGGGCCCTTTGCTACCTCCTAGCATGGGGGGTGGACCTTTGGGTCCACACGATTGGGTGGAACGTGTTTCATTTTCCATTGGGTTCCCTTACCTTGTACATGTCATGGCGATTTCACTTGATCTGAAGACTTCTGCATTGTATCTGCTTTTGGGGATTCATGATCCTTATATTTGTAATTGTATTGTATCTCAATTAAAGTATCATGCATCATGTTGTTGAACACTTCTGACATGTAATGAGGAGGCATTATTGTACAAAATGTAATTGTAAAGATGAAACTGATGTAACTCTATTATGTGTTGAATTATGTATTCAACGATATTGTACATGTTTAAATGGAATGGATGTAATCAGATAATCTTTTATGTTTATATTATGGTTATATCTCATGAATCTATGTAATGAGTAGGTGTGGATCTTAATTGATGTTAGAATTTGGTTATTAAAACATTTTATGTTTTTGTTAAATGGATAATGGGAACTACATCATACAGTCGTGAACCTTAGAGGACATATGATAGTATGTAAGTGATGATCATTTATATTCGTGTAACATTTCACTTTAAAAAAATTTGTTCTGTTTTCATTTGATTGAGTGTCGTCCTTTAGGTTTCACAGTGGGGGTGTTACACTGTGAGTGGGAATTTATTGTAAATTGTAACTCTATTAAAAAAAAATGGAATTTGCATTTGTTGAGAAAAAAAAGAAAAAAGGGATGCAAGGTGTGGAAGAAGTGGAGAGAGGGGGTTGAGAGGGGAGAAGCCAATTTTTGAATTGCTATTGAATGCGTATTCCAAGAAGAGAAAACTCATGCCAGGAAAGGAGTGAAGGGAATTTAGAAGGTTTGACTGGGAGAGAGAGATTGTCAGAGTCGTACTTAAGAGGACTAGTTTTAGTAAAAATGTCATAAATTTCTCATATAGAATCAAAATCAGGAATTTCAAAATGATCCGAAAAGATGGGAACGCGGTGCACCAAACCCAAAAACCGTTTTAGAAGATTCATAGGAATGAAGGAGCATGGTAAGGAGAAAATAACGGGTTTGTGGAGTTGTAGTGATTCTTGCTTGTAGATTTGATTTTAGTTTAGCCTATGGATTGCCAATAGCATATTTTGTTGTTGTGGCTGCAAATTGTATGTAAAAATCAGATTATTCATTTTGATTGAAGAAGATGTGGTTATATTTTCCATCAATAATTTTTTGCAAATGTTTTCATTTTTTGAAATGAGGTTGTTTGTGGTGTCATGGCTGCTTAGATGGGTTTTTTGACAAAACCCGTCATCCTTAACTACATCAATTTTGATATATACACAAGCTATGTTTGATGGCATAAATGTTGATTTTTGAAAAATGTTGTTTTCTATTTAGAACTAGTTATTAAAGGAGATGTTGAAAGATTCATGATTTATTAAAAAAAAAAATTAAAATATATATTTAGAATCTACACATAAATTTCATAAATCACTAGTTCACATAATCTTCAAATTCTTAATGGTTTATCTAATATAGGTCTCAGAAGGTGAAGATTCAGTTAAAAATATTGATATAAATGTCGATCTTGGCCAAAAAATGAGACACGATATTGTGATTTCACCCAAATGTGTTTTTTGTAGAGCTTGCACATTGATAAAAAAACACATACATTGAAACGTAGAGTAAACATAATTAAATAAAATGGAAATGATGAAAGAAGGTTTATTACCTCTACCAAATTTACCTTAGACACATACATCAATTGACACTCATGAATTCATTGATGTAAAGTCACATACAAAGAAGTAGAAAGTAGATATCTTAAAAAAAATATGCATAACAACACAATAGAGGTTAACAAATCTCTAAAAAAATATAGAACCCTAGAAAACTAAGAATGGTGAGTACTTGGAAAAATAACTTAGATAGTTAGGAGAATGATATAAGTCAAAAAAATAAAATATGTAAAGTTAAAAATGATTTAAATGAAGGTTTTGTGTTTGGGAGTGGAGACATCAAATTAAAGAGCACATGCCATGCCATTTTAGGAGTAGATATATTGAAATGTGCTAAGGGTCGAGAAAACCTAAATTAAACCTACAAACTAGATGTTAGGTAGAGATCAAAATAACCAAATGGGCACACAAAAAGGTTAGTGGGAAAATTTACTATAATTTTATGATAAAGCCTAAAAATAAAAACACCTAAAATGCTAAAATTATTATATGTTAATTATGAGGGTAGAGATGTTGATTTGTGAAGTAGATGCAATGTAAAAGAGTGTATACTTCAATTTACAAGCCTATGACAAAAAAATAAGGGGTATTCTACAAAAAACTAAGTTAGCTTGTACAAAATTTATTGGAAAAAGACATAAATCAACTAAAATATTAGAAATCCCTATAAAAATAGCCAAAAATATTAGCAAATGACAAGAAAATTTAATAATTAGATGAGATTTTCCAAGTAGAGATATCTTTAAGGCACAAGAAAATATATCATGGTAGGAGTGGATGTGTCAAAGCATGTTTGTAGAGATGTTGAAATTAGGGTTAAACATGTCAAACTGAGGACCTTCAACTCTAAAATCACAAAATACTTCAATAAAATATTAGTTTTAGGGACATGGGTCCCATTGGGCATGCTAAAATGTGAACAATAAGGATATATAACATAAAAAAAATTCAAATAATGAAATCAATTATTGTTCTACACCTAATTACACCTCTAAATAAGTAAATAAATTGCTCAAAAAGATAAAATAGAACAAGAATTATCTCACCCACAAATCCTTGTTGTGCACACAAGATGTATGTGGTTGTGTTGCAATAGATTTATGCTTGAGAGATGGTATGCGAGTTTGTCTTCAAACCAACAATATTGATTTACAATTGAACCTCAAGATCTTAAGATAAATTCCTTAAGGGTCTATTAAATATAGAATACGAGGATGATTGATCAAGGTTTTATCGTTATGATTTCCAATATAATAGAGAAAAAATATAAGAAACTTCCATAAAATACATGTACACAATAAGCCTAATTGATATTGTCAAAGAGTTGATACAAGAGATAATTTAAATGTACATAGAAACCTTGCATATATAGGCAAGGTGGTGAAGGTAGGCAAATTAAACATAATTATTGATTGCCCCTCCAATGATGGAACACTTGTTAGCTCACATGAAAAGTGTTCTAGTGAACTGCAAGTGTGCAAGTAAGAGGTGTCTCACAAAGTGAGAACACATGTCTCAACCACATGAGGTGAGACAAAACTCTAGAAGTCCCTAAGTGGGTACTTAAGCAAAGTGAATAGGACTCTCCATGGTAGGTTAATAGCTAAGTATTTTGATAGTCACTATTTACACTAACACCCCCCTTAAGTGTAACTTAGGGAGTAACATGTATGTAAAATAATTATGGGTCTCAACTACTAGCCATTTTAGGTACCCATGTACAATAAAATCTCTTATAAAGTGAAGTAAAGGATAAAAACCAATGGGGACACAAATCCTCTCCAAAAAGAGATGATACAATGAATAAATAATATGTATCCCCCATAAGATGATGATGAATTCTTTGAATGTTTCTCAAATGCCCCATGTGAAGACTGATGTAGAATAGGTACCAAAGAAGTGATGTGAAGTCTTTTGTAAAAGATCTATGGACGATCTTGGTGAAGCACCTCTAAATTTTGATGCAATAAGTGATCCCCTACTAGAAAGAATATCTAGATTCTCTTTGTGAAGTGTCTATGGAATTTAATGTAGCAACAAGTGATGGAGGATGAATCAATCATCCTTGTCTTCAACCCCACATTCTTTGAGTTGCAATCTTAGTGATTTATTTTTGTGAAATAATCCTCGATAGTATCATAATCTCTTGGAATTATACTTAGGAGGTAATTTTATAGCTCATGGCTTCATATTTCTTTGACCTTCCCAAAATATTCATTGGGATTTTTCAAGGCACAACATAGAATAGAAGCTTTGGAGATAGATAAATGCATGTAAAATTGAAGGCTTGATCACACTTATTATATAAATTTTCCTTGTCTTTTGATTACAAACTTAGAATCAAAAAATAAATATAAGAGAAATATAAATTTCTCAAAGAACAATGCCAATGATAACCCTCTTGATTATTTTGATCCCTCCTGAATTGGTAATTTATATGTTTTAGTGCATATATAAATTTGGAACAAACAATGGTACTTTATCCTATCATAGCATTAAGATGGCTAGGGACTTGGGGTCTCTAAAATTTGGATCGCGGGTGGTTCATTAAACATTGCACAAATTTCCTTAAGCAAAGGTCCCCTCCTTCATGGTCGATCAATAATTTAATTTCTGATGCCATTGCTCTTTGTGGGGAATTTGAAGAAATTTATATTTCCCATGCCTATAGGGAGGCCAATGCTATAGTCGATTGGTTGGCTAATTATGAGGTGTCATCAACTAGGTCATGGAGGGAAGGTGACATCATCCCTTCTGATTTGAAGAGCCTTATTATGAATGAGATACATTAATTTTTCATTATTTTTACTCACCTCCTTCAACTTGGGATTGTGTGGGTATTATGAAGATTGTTGTTTGATGGGAATTTTCGCATAGTGGGTGATCATTAGAAATTATTGCCGCTTGGTGTTGAGCTATCTAAGTACTCAGTTTATTTCCTCCATGCAAACCACTGTCATTTTCCTCACATGATTTCTGGGTGGTTTGTTAGCTTGTGCTTTGGCTATGCTCTATTTGTGCTCTGCTAGCAATTTGATGATGGGAGGGGGAAGGTGCTGCACCGAGCCTCTATCTTGTGAATAAATGAAAGTGAATCCCCGGGTTTGGGAAATCCTGCAGAATGGTGGTGTTACTCCTTACCTTGAGCTCTTGAAGGGTTTTGAGCCCTTTGTTTCTAAGGATTTCGTTGAAGCCTAGCATGGCCATGTGGTTAGTATGTTTGGTAGAGATACTACCATTGATAAATATTTTATTGTGGAGGTTACTGGCTTGTCCATTGTTGGGAGAAAATTTTATAGGGACAAGAACATTTCTCAAAATGCAAGGAAAAATTTCCTTCGCAACAGGGAAAGGGCTCAGATGGTTTGTTTGGATTGTGGTGGCTATGACAGAACGCAGATTAAGCCAATTTGGGGGGAGGTAGCGGTGGATTTGATCCACTAATTTATGCTTGATGGTAGATTTATGAAACTCTATGGTCATCACTTTGTCCTTCTAAACCACTTTCGCCATGGTAAGTTGGTGTCGTTTCCCTTTTATTTGTTGAGTTCTTTGGAAGAGGGTATTTCAAAATTAAAAAAAAAACCCCAAGAATCCTTACCTGCATGAAGGCTTAATGCTTCTCATTATGGATTTTTTGAAAGTTAACACCATTGTTAGTACCCCTGTCTCCAAAAAGAAGGGGAAAGGTAGTGGGAATTGTAGGATCTAGGAGATTTTGGATTTTGAGGAGATTGAAGCTAATTTTGAGGTGTGGTTGGATGGCTATAGCATTGACCTTGACTATACCCTTCGACGGGTGATGGGAAGCCTTCCTCCTCCAGAGCTTCATGTGCTAAGTGTAAGTTGAAGGGTTTCGAGGATGTTTCTTCTAGTAAGAGGACAAAGTCCCGTGCCAAGGTGGAGGATGTTAATTTGAGGAAGGTGGCAGAAAATATTCAAGGGGAGAACTCAGGAACTGGTGGGTCCCCTATGGACAACAAGGAGAATTTGGTGGTCAATTTAGATGTTTCGGCTAGGGATCCTGTTTCTAAAGGGAAGGCTAAAGTGGTGTCTGAGGATGTGCTGTTTGAGGAGCCCCCGATGGGGCTGCATTAGGGCAAGGGTGTTTTTTTGGGGTGATATGGACTTCTCTCAGGTGTCGGGCCTTGTCAAAGAAGGGCCTAATATCTCTTTCAATTTGCTTATGTGGTTGGTTCAAGAAATTCAAGATCTTCATAATAAGCATGATACTATTTCCAGGTGCAATATTCTACTCTTCATAGCCTTAAGGAGCATGATGTTATTTTTGGGCTTTCCAAATCTCTGAATTCTAATGTGGGTGGTCTGGTGGATGAGCTTGCTTTGCTAAAGAATGATCTGAACCTGAGAGTTGCAATGTTGGAATGTCAAAATAGGCAGCTTAGAAGGGACGTGGACATGCTCATCAATATTAGCAAGGAGAAGTTGGAAGCTTCTACGGAGGGTATGGTTTTTCTCAACCAGAAGGCTATGGAGTTGACTGGGAAGGGTTTTTTGGTTCTCGGTGTAATGTGCTACAAGAGGAGGGTGTTGGTATGGAGATGAATTCAGCTGACTTGGAAACTAGCCTAAGTGTTCTCACTAGAAGCAAAACTAGGAAAGGTAAGAAGGATCCTATTTAGGATGTTGAAGAAATCATGGACATGCATGAGAGGTTGGTAGCCAAGGATATGTCAGCTGCTAAAATGCTCAAGGACTTACTTTTGTGGCCTTTTGACCTTGTTGTTTTTTTATTTATGCTTTTTCCTTGTTGTTTGATGGTGTGTTGATGGGGGTTTAATCAGTTGGTTGTTTTTTTCCTTTGCTGGGTGGGCAGTCTCTTGGTTTTATCTTTACTGCCACTTTCTTTTTTGTTAAAGGGTTTCAAGCACCCTTGAAAACCTGTTTATCATTAATAAAAAACAATGGTACTTTATAAATGAGTGTGATATCATTTCTAATGAGATAGGTAAGTGATATTCACTTTCACAAAAGAAATACTCGATTGAGTAGCTAATAAAAAATTACAATATAATCATGTTTCCTAATTTGAAATTAGAAACTTAAAGTTTTCCTATTAAATGAGAAGAAAAAATATATGTTAAACAACATAATTTTTAAATCATCTCAATATTAAAGCCTTCGGAATGGAAAGATCTTTCTGTCAACTATTCATAATCAAAATTTTGACTTATGATCTGTAAGTTATGCCAAAATGAAAAATGACTCCCCCTTTTACAAGATTTAATGTTACTTTAAGGTCAACTAATAGTTTAAAATACTGCTAGAGTTTAGTAGATAATGTTAATTTTAATTGATATCTAACTCTTAGTGGTTAGTGATTGATTAACATTTACTATTAGTGGTTAGAATAATTACATAGTTAACTATAATTTCACATAGAATTTTAGTTACAATAAATAACATTAAATGTAACAAATTAAATGAAAAACCAATTTCTGGTCATGTGGGGGCAAGTGGAGAGTTGTTGATGTTGTGAGGCTGATTCAAAAGGTGCTTGAAATGATACTTTTGGGAGTCATTTTAACACCTCAAAATCATTCCACTTTGTGTGATGAAGATGCATAGGTTGATGGAGGCATTGAACAAGTAGGAGGTGTGGGAGTTTAAGGAAGTATTCTTAGATGATGGAGAGGCTAATAAAATAAAAAAAATGATCAAAATCCAGGTAAAAATACAACACAAACATAAAATATATCATGTATTTCTTTAGAATAAACTTACAAGTTGTGCATGGTGAGCTTGAAAATGATGATGCAATCTCTCTCTTCAACATGAAAATGAAAGGCAATTGAAACAAATACCTTAAAATCATTCCCTGAAAACTTGAGAAATAAAAAGCTTTCCCAAATCATCGACATGCAAATTTGAACTTGCGACCAACCAATTCTATTCTCTTGCTCTGTATTGCAAATAAAGTCCACAGAGTTACAAAGGAGTGAATTGTGGACCACCTATTGCCTCTTTTGTTCACAAGGTGTTCTATAGAAGAGAAACACTTGAGCATAATTTGGTAATATTTGATCACCCTAAATTGCATGTAGCTTCTATGAAGTTGACAAAGGTGCACAACTCTGCATAAAGGGTTTTAATCACCTTTTACCAATGCCATCTATGGAAATGGAGGCAATATTTCAATTATCATGGAAAGAGAGGTCGATGACATAAATCAAAATCTTTGACATAAGTACAAGTTGACCTCAATGAATGGAATTTTTTTCTTTGACCTTCACACTACTCCACTTTATGTGAGATCACTTGGTGCATAATGAATCATATTATCTAAAAAAGAATTTGAGATCATTCCGAAATAGAGATCAATATTATATGTAAATAAAGTTGCATGGAACTCTAGACTATGCTAGATACAAGATTTTGGGAAGGGTTTTGCTAGCATGGTGTTGATACCATGTTATGGTTTCCAAGACCATAAACAAAAAACCCAAGAAACTTCCACAAAATATATGCACACATAAAGCCTAATTGATATTATCAAAGAGTTGATACAAGAGATAATTTGAATGTACATAGAAACCTTGCATATATAGGCAATATATGCACAATGAATGACTACCCTTCCAATGATGGAGCACTTGTTAACTCATATGATAAGTGTTATAGTGAGTGGCAAGTGTGCATGCAAGAACAAAGTGAGGGCACACGTACCAACCACATGAGGTGAGACCAAACTCTAAAAGTCCCTATGTGGAGACTTAAACAATGTGAATAGGACTCTCCTACATAGGTTAATAACAAACTAGTTTGATAAAGTAATTGCTTACACCAATAGATATTGATCCAAAAGACCAATGGTTGAGGATGACTAGGAGATTTGGAGGAAGGAGAGGCCTCCAAGTGACACCTTGTGATTGGTTTTATCAAAGAGGAAAATTATTAAAGAGATTTGAATGGAAAATATTGTATAGGAAATAGATAAAGGGTGCGGATAAAAAAACTTTTGGAAGTCTGAAAAGTCCTTTTTTGGAGAAATGTGAAGGTTGAGAATTTTCTTGTAGAAATGAATGGATATGATTTGAGGAGAGGATTTTTAGAGAAGTGGGATGGATGGGAAAAGTGCATGCCAAGTTTGACCATGGATTAAACATACTTTGAATATTCAAGTGAATTAGTTAGTTAACTAATTGATTTTATTCAACTGATTAATTGAGGGTTTTTTTGGTAGAATTAAATAAATCTTTGTATTTATTTATTTTTGGAGGATAAGAATTTGAAGGTGAACTTAATGAAATAAAGTCAATTATAGATGGAAGGGGGATAAATGATTAATTAACTAAATAAATGATTGAAATTTATTTAGTTAATGCTAGGAAGATGATTGGAAAGCCTAGTTGAATAATTTATCTTATTTAATTAACATTAGAGTGGAGTAAAAATTGGGTGTGGTTAGGATGTTGACAATTTTAGGTTTCTATAGTAATAATACACAAGCAATATAATTCTTCACCAAGGGATAAATGCCTCAAAGGATTTGTAACTTGGAGAAAATGGCATTTCATATAGATCATTGAGTTCAATGAATGAAGATGAGGAACCTCCCTGTAGGAAGGATGGATGCTCAATAACCTACATGGTTTTTATTCAAAAGTATATGATAGTCCTTGGTTTGCATCTAGGACCCTTATCCTAACCTATCATTGAACCTTCCATCTGACATGTGTTGAGACCACATGCAAATTATTATTGTCTTTGTAGACGTTCAAATTATCCTGATTGATATCACACACTTGATCCTAATTTACTAACACTGGTTCATCCTAAATCACTCCATTACTAACCATTTAATCGAATAATCTTTATTTGATTAAATTCATCATATTTCATCTTTTAATTAAATAACTCAATTTTATTGTATTAAATTTTTATCTTCTATTAATTAAATAAATCATTTTGTTTAATTAATCCTAATGTCCCTCTTTTAATTAAATAATTCATTTTATTTAATTAAGTTCTAAAGTCATCTCCTTTAAATTAAATAAACTAACCTTTATTTGATTTAAATCTAACATCATCCTCTTTAATTAAATAAATCAAACTTTATTTAATTAAGTATCATATTCATTATTCCTCTCATTTTGATTTAAATAAATCTAAAAATCTAAGTCAAAGTGTCAAATCAACTAATCTTCATCTAAGTTAATCAAATCATGATTAATCCTAACACTAATCCCTCAAATCCTCTAGATTTTTCAACTTGCACAAGAAAATCAATTTAATTGATTTATAAATTCTTCTATTTCATTCAAAAAAGGCATCAAGTTGGAAGATTCTTCAAATTTGAAATTCCCTCCCAAAAGGACTTGTCCATCCAACAAGGCATTAAAGGCCTCTTACATGTACTTTTTCTTGAACCAAGTGGCATTAACTCTCTTTTCTTCTCCCTCCAACATGTCACTTATCCAATTTCAAATATCTACCTAATAGCATTTATGTGCACATTCATCAAAATGTGCTCCACCTCTATCCACTCACATATTGACAAGTGGCATTTTGCCATTGGTTGATGTTTTATCCCACATTCATCCTTTTTGCTCATTCTTCCATCATTCTCTTCTATAAATATAATAATCTTTCACTAATTTGGGATCCACAACTTTAGGAAAAATGATTATCTTCATGTTTTGAGCAATTTCATCCATTCTCATCCAAGTTTCATAGTTTTCATCAATTTCATAGCTAGGCTATGGCAAATTTTATCAAGGAGCACCATTGATCATCATCAAGTTTGCAAGGAATTGGGAAAGGGATATTTTTCACATCAAAATAGCACCAATTCCCCCATGGGATTGGGGGTTTGAGTGTTTTGATCAAGATTAGATAGCTTTTATTTGTGTTCTTCACTTTATTTCTTGTTCTTTATGCTTCAAATGAATCTTATGGGGAATGATGTTTTTGATTTGCATAATTGATTAATATTGTGTTTGTTGTTTATTTTTGTGTAGTTCTAGATCCTCCATTCACATTTTGGCACTAGAAGGAGGGCATAAATCTCAAAATTAACGCATTTTTTGGCCATTTCTATCATTTTTTTCTAATTTTTGTCTTTCCAAGTCAAACAGTGTTGTTGAAGGAAATAGCGATACATATGTGGTCTATGTTTTTCCACAGAGCGACGCTTGTTTCACCAAAGAGCTGCTCAAATCCTCAAATAGCCCTGCTATCATTCCCGCATCACTGTTGGCATTCAAATAGCACCGCTGCCTTTGTGTTTCAAATGGCGACGCCTTTGATTTCTTACTTTTGCACTCAAGCTTAAAATGGTCATATCTTGGTCATATTTTGGTCTTTTTTGGAGTTTTTTTTTTTGAAATGGGGTATAATTTCATAAGATATCCAATGGTGTAGGTTTTTTTAACTTTTATAGAGTTAAAATTTTCAAATTTTCATCTAAATTCAAATCACATTGTAACATGGTCTAAATTTTAGGGTTTTTATCCTTAATCATTCATCTAACCCTCATATCTTCTTGTTTTTGTATCTCATCTAAAATTTTGATCATGAATTCTAGGATTTAAGAGGAGCATGGAGCATTGAAGTGAAAGAAAAAACATTTGATATCCATTATTTAGGACAAGGAGGAAACAAGGAGAAGGCATCCTATGACACTATCTCATGATTGTAACAATTGTTTTAAAAACTTTGGGAGAATTTATAATCCCATTCTTAAGGCTTTTGTTATCTTCAAGTTTTTAGGACTCAAAATAAATTTAATTTGGGTTTTAAAAAGAACAATCAAAGGATTAAAAAGAACTTTAGGAACTTACTAGAGTTTGTTTTGGGGCTAAAATTGAACAAGCAAATTTCACACTTCATCTTGGTGCTTAAAAAGAATCCACTATTAATTTTGGAGTTAAAATGAACATGTATTTTTTGTGCTTTGTAATCTTTTGTACAAAGTAATATCATTTAAAAGGTGTATGCACTTCTCTCGCACTTCACGACAATCTTGAGAATCAAAAGTCTTTTGGTTATATTAAGTTGTATAAAAAATTGCCTGCACACTTCAATTTCGATTCTTAAAATTGAACAAAATCTTGCTAGTGTGAGTGGAGTATATCGCATGTGTTCTCTCTTTGTTCACGTAAAAAAAGATCGATCGAACTACAGATGTGTTTGCTCACTTTTTTTTACCCTTAGAGGGGCCTACCTAAGAGACACATCCGAAAGGAGAACTTGAAGGTGACTCCAACCAGTTTTTCACTCGAGCCGGTATATAAAAGGTTAAGACTAAAGCATCAAGTCCAATGGTATGTAGGCCTTAGCCATATAGTGTCTTTCAGAATGGGGTACTACCTTAAAAAGTATAAGAGCCCCTAGTGGGATTGATTAAAGCCTTTAGTGGCTTGTTGGATGCTCACAAGGTGCCATGTCCTTGATCACCCTGACTAAGAACCAATTTGTGTAAAATCCAAAATCCTTTCTATTTTTTTGTGCAAAAACGGTTGTTCTAAAGTCGTCCCACATTCTTGTAGTTATTGGTAGAGATGAGAAGTATTCCATGGGAGTTTCATGGGTACTAAAGCTTGGTTGACTTGTAGAAGTGAGTGTCATGGAGGGGAGCTAGTGTGGTCAAGATTTTAATCATCCGCCAAGAATAAGTGCAACTAGATTTATCCAAGTGGGAATTCAAAAAATATTATCTCTTTCTATCCATAGGGTTGTGCATTATTTTGGAATCAAAACACTTTTCTTGGATCTAAAACATTGGAAAAACAAACATTTAACCATGAGCATCAAATTTCAAACCCTTTAGAGGAAGCAAATACCTTTGAAAAAATTCAAGTGCTATTGTTTTCCCTAGGGATTTTATCCTTAGAGGTTTCTAAGCATTTGAATTTACATCTTGATTTACTTTCACTAAATTCAAGATTAGGGAACTATTGCCTTAATTTCCTTGATTTCCACATAATAGACTTTGTGGGATGAGAAGAAATTGCGACATCAGACATTTAGTTTGAAAACCTAATCAAGAAAGTGTTTGTGGTAAAAATGAATCATTAAGCAAAGATAAGAAAAAATTGGACCCCACACATGTGATTTTCCAAATGATTTCCCAAAAGATCAAAATCTGAAAACCAAAGTCCAAAGGTCTTAGTCAAAAATATCACAAGAAACATTTGTCTATGCTTTACGAATTTAGAGAAAGATTGACATTCAACTTTTACAAATGTGCATCAAAGAACAAATCAAATTTGTATTCATTTTACTATTTGTAAAATCCAAGACTTTTTCAAAGGTTTGAGTATCTCACATAGGAAGTATTAGCATGCTCTTCAACACCTAGGTCTAGTAAACAAAGTCTCTCTAAGTCTCTTAGGATCAAAATAAAAAAAAACCTTCATCCATCCTCAAACTCCAAAATAAAAAATCCACCTCACAAACAACTCTTGGAAATATTGAAAAAATCCTTCATGCTAAACTTTGGGCAAATCCTTTCAAATCAAAATCAAAATCATCTTGTTTGGCTAAGTGTGTGTAGATGAATCCTTCTTTACACACTTAGTTAAATTATCATCTTGTGGACAAGTTTACTCTAGGACAACATCCAACCTCTTAAAGTTTATAAGTTCATTATCCAAAACAAATCCAATCAAAATCAAATCAAACCAAATCAAAATCAAAGATCCAAAACCAAAGCAAACATCAAACCAAGAGTCCTAAAGTTTAGTATCCTCTTCAAAGGTTCCCTATGAGTTCAATCATTCACCAATCATCCATCTTTCATTTTCTCATCATCATCCTTTGATCCTTAATATCTTATAATTTCTTTTTGTACCTAAAGTTTAGATCAATCCAAGGAGTTAGAGGTTCACCTCACACATTCCTAAAAATTGATCCTTATTTTATGGTCCAAAATAGATCTCAACACAAGAACATGGAAACAAACAAAGAAACATCCACTTCGAGTGACTTGAGTCAAACCACACCTGAAATCAATCCCATTGGGTCTAACAATCCCACACTCAATCCTCATCCACTTCCACAAGATTCTCAAGAAGAAGGTGGTCAAGTAGAGGACATCACCAACAATTTTATAGGGATGAATCAAGATGAAATCATTAAAATGGTCCAAAATCTCGAGACTCACAAAATTGGCAATGCCATGATGAAACTTAATCCCTCACAATACATGCTAGAATTGGAAAAATAAGGGGTTAAACTCCCTTCCGACTATGATGTGAGCACTCTTGTGGAGAAACATCTTGGGATTATGCCACCGGTCTCATTCACACCATCCTTTCAAAGCATCACTCAAAGCATCCAACAAATCACATCATCCATTACTCCAACTCAGCCAATTGTCAGCAAGGGGAGCTCATTACTTCATGCTCTTCAAAAACATTCCCTTGTGAACAACCAAGATTTGGATGCAAAGACTATCTTGGGTCAATTTGTTCCTCAAAATTCGTTACACCCATATGTTCTTCTCACCTTTCATGACCCCAATGACCCATCCTTTTTTCATGCAACACTTGCATATCCTCTCAATACACAAGCCTCTTTGCCCATGACTTCACAAAGGGAGGGTGGATTATTTGGACAAGGGGGAGTCTTTGACCCCTCATCATTATCATTTCCACAAGGGAACATACCACCCATCTTCCCACCATTTCCACCTCTACCATTAACATCAACACCACTCCTTAGTTTAGGGAAACCCCCTTTACCAAACCTCAATCAACAAAATCAAAACAATCCCCCAGTCGTAAATCAAACCATCATACTGAATCCTTTGATCATGCCATCGATATCACAACAACAAGTAATCAACACCTCATCTACGATACCTAAAAATGTGGTCTCCCAATGACCTATCACATCAATCACACCATCTACCACAAAAACCTCTATAATCAATCCAACAACACCCCTCATCACAACAACAAACACCATTCCAAATCTGCCACCACCACCACCAGCAAGACCAAATGTGGAAAACCCATATAGCATCACATTACAAGCAACTCAACAAGCCTATCAAAAGGCACTTCACTAGTACTAAGATCAACAAGCACTAAACACACAAGCTATGCAGTAAGCTACTCAGCAAGTGCAGGCACAACAAGTACAACAGGTGGCCCAAGCTCAAGCTTTGTTGTAGCAACAACAAGCCACCCAAGCTGCACGAGCAACTCATGTTGCACAGGCTACCCAGGCTACACAAGCAGCCCAAAAAGCTCAAGTCCAGGTGCAAGCCCAATATCAAGCTCAACAAGTGCAAGTGCAAGTGCAAGTATAGTACCCAGCTACACAACACTAAGCATATCAGCAAGCCCTTCAATAGTACCATGCGCAATAAGAAGCAACCCAATTACTAGCCCAACAACAAGCATTTTTGGCACAACAACAACAAGACCAACACCAAGAGTTGTTGGCACAAGAGTAACAAGACCAACAACAAGCATTGTTGGCATAACATCAAATGCAGGCATATCAACAAGCCTTGATTGCACAATAGAGCTTGCAAAAAAATCCCACCAATGTACCCAACACTCCACCCATCACTCGAACAATTTAACCTCCTCAAAACACATTCACTCCACCTCCTGATCCACAAAATGACGTGACAACACAAATCATGTTACTCTCATAATAGGTGCTAGATCTTCAATCAGGGAAAATAATGAAAACACCAAGCAATTTGTGCCCCTATCCATTCGACAGTAGCCTTGCAATGGTACCATTCCCAAAGGGGTTTGAAATCCCTAAATTTAGAAAATATCATGGAATAGGAAACCCTGAAGATCACATCAAGGAATTTCGGGTACATTGCATGGAGGTCACATATGATGATACATATCTGATGCGGTTGTTCCTTCAAAGTTTGGATGTCCTTGTCATGGAATGGTTCTCTCACCTTCCTCTTGGAATTAAAAAGTTCCAAGAAATCGTGGACGCATTCATAAAAAAATACGCATTCAACATTTGCATGAATGTCAGTCTAGAGGAACTATCTATGCTCAAACAAGCTAAAGGGGAATCATTTGCTACCTTCTTACAACAATGGTGATCCAAGGCCAACATGAGCAAATGGACCATGCCAGAGGAACAAAAAATTTGCACCATCATTGCCAATCTTGAGAAAACCTTGTCATTCCACCTAAAGATGCAATGTATCACCACATACAACCATTTGATCCCCAAGGCACTCAACATCGAAAGAGCCCTTATTGCATAAGGGGGGACACCCACATATGAAGAATATCAAGACAATCACCCATCCACCAGTTACAATGAGAAACCTTGTACTTGGGTGAAAAAAAAAATGTCACTAATGATGGTGTGGTTGATGCTAAGGTCATAATCAATGCCCCAAAACAAAACACGCAAACATACCAACAACTGCAAAAAAACAATAAAAAAAACACACAAGCCAACATAGTATCACAACAACCACCTAATAATCAAGTCAACAACCTGAATAATCAAGGGGGACCACCCTCAGAAAATAAATATCCCCCCAAGCGAAAATACACTACTCTTGGGGAACCAATTGAATCGGTCATGAAGAAAATGATAAATGAAAATATCATCAAAATTCCAACTTATGAGAATTACCAAGAGTCCCAAGTGAAACCACCATGGTACAATGAATACCATCTTTGTGATTTTCATAAAATCAAGTGGCACACAATAGCCAGTTGCATGAGGTTGAAAAATCTGATCCAAGGCCTCATCGATGACAAGGTCATAAACATTGAACAACAAGCTGGAAATCAAGACCTTAAAATATACACGAATCTAATGTCTGATCATAACAAAGGGAACAACCATGGAAAGACCAAGTATTTCAATGTGAACCATGTGTACGATCATGTTGTCGCATCCCTAGACAAATGGGTCATTGTTGTTAACATCAAGGGAGCCAAAGCTGATTGTGGAGTCACCACAAGTGGTGACAAAGTTACCATTGTTGGGTCATCACAACCACCTAGATCATCCACCTCAAATCTGAAATCCGTTCCCAATGGGTAAAATGTCTTGGATAGGATGAAATGAACCCCTGCTCAGATCTCCATCATGGAGTTGCTAAAGATCTCGGCCACACATAGAAAAATCCTAGAGGAAGCATTGGCTTTGTCCACCGTCTCCACATATCTTGATGCTGACCAGTTTCAAGCTATGGTCAGACACATCATAACCCAAAAATTCTCACAATTTTTGATTAGGACCTCCCCACCCAACCATCTCATAATCACACACTCCATCTTTAAGTCCTAGTTCATAAAAACAAAGTCAAAAGGGTCTTGGTGGATGGAGGTGCAGGTCTAAATATCTGTTCACTCAAACTAATAAGGAATCTAGGATTCTCTGAGGATACCATTGAAAAGGGTAAAGGTATCACAATCAAAGCATATGATGATTGGGAAAGACCGTCTCAAGGAACTATTCAACTCCCTATTCAAGTAGGGCCAACCATCATGGAAACCAATGTATGCCAGGTCCTTAACCTTGATTTTCCTTATAATATTCTCCTAGGGCATTCGTGGATCCATGGGGTGCAAGTTGTCATATCCACTTTCCATCAATGCGTCAAATTCCCATATTAAAACCAAGAGGTCACGGTGCATGGGGATCCTCAGCCATTTTCTTATTGCAAAAACCTAGAAGCAAAGTACTACAAAATACCCCAAGTACCAAAGAATGATGAAGGCCCTTCAACCCCATATGTAGACCCAACTACTTTAGCCTCCACTTCTGAGACAAAGACACTCACCATTCCTGATATCTCTGAAATCAAGGTCATTATCCAAGACAATGGGTGTGGGGATTATAAAATGAAGAAAATTTCTTTTGTAATAGGAGAGTTACCTCAATCTCCTAGGTCTCATGGGCAACCCCAACCAGTTGAAACATCATCCCAAACCTTCAAAGCAGACCCCTCCCGATTCAGATGTTGGGGAGATCTAAGTCAGGAGATAGTAGATGAAAAAGACATATCAAGCTTGTTGTACCAAGATGAAAGTCCCACACCTGATCTTCCCATGGATGAGAGTAGCAAAGGACTACAAATGATGCTTGGTATGGGCTATAATAGAAACAAGAAACTTGGATAGAATGAAAATGGTCTTTGAGTACCTCTCATTCTAGAGAAGCGTATGAGAAATATTGGCCTCAGATGTAACCCTCTGAAGGTAACCATACTTGGCAAGGGTGCCCCAATTAAAAAGGTCAAAACTCCCCCTTAGCTATCAACATCTTCCCTTTAGTTAGCAGTATCCATAAGTCTAGTCATAGATAACTTTACCTTTGACATAACTGATGTATGCGGTGATGAGGATCCCATAACTGACTTCCCCATGATATTTGAGGATTCCTCCCTTCTCATGATAAGTACCTTATCTTTTGAGTCAAACAACCAAACCCATGAGATAAACTTAGTGTATCCCCAACTCATCGATTACAACCAACGAGGACCACCAATTTTAGACACATTCGAAAATGATGAGGTGCTCTTGGAATTCATGGGATTACATGATACGATACCATACAGAGATCACAAATATGGGTTCAACGTCATACTATACACACATTCCTATTATGAGGAAACGATTGAATCCTTCACTCACAAAAGTGAAAATCTAAGAATAATCTCTAGGTCTTTGAGTGAAAACCACACTGTGGCACTCTCTGACTCAAAAATAGTAAAAATAAAGGATGCAACCAATGGTGAAAACCTCTCCGAGGCACTAGAGGATGAAGGATTCAATCTTCCTCTTAGTGCAATTCATCAAGAGAAGTCAACATTCCTAGCAAAGAGGTGCAATCCAGTAAACTTGGGAACAGAGGAAACACTGCATATCACCTTCTATGTAGAATCACTTCTAACAGAAGAGAAAGAACTCCTAGCTGCATTCCTAAAAGAAAGAAATAAAAACTTTGCATGGACCTATGCTGACATGCTTGGGCTTGATCCAAAAGTTGTGGTTCACCACCTAGCTGTATATCCCAAAGCAAGGCTAGTGAGACAAAAGCTAAGAAAAATGCATCCCCAGATAGCATTGTTGGTCAAAATGGAATTACAAAAGCTCTTAGATGTTAGGTTCATATGGTTGATTGATTATTGAAAATGGGTCTCAAATCTTGTACCTGTTTCAAAGCCCACTGGGGGTATCCGCATCTGCACAGACTTTAGAGATTTGAACAAAGCATGTCCCAAGGATGATTTCCCTCTCCCAAAAATTGAAATGATTGTGAATATGACTACAATACATGAGATGCTATTACTAATGGATAGATTCTCAGGTTACAACCATATCATGATAGCTAAGGATGACCAACACAAAACAACCTTCACTTGTCCATGGGGGACATATTGCTAGAATATGATGCCATTCGAGTTGAAAAATGTAGGAGCTACCTATCAAAGGGCCATGAAACTAATATTCCATGATATGATTCACAAAATTATGGAAGTATGTGGATGAAATATTGGCAAAGTCAAATAAACATCGAGATCACATAACAACTCTAAGTTCCATTTTTGATAGGCTAGAGAAGTACAAGGTCTGACTCAATCCAAAGAAGTGTGTCTTCAAGGTACAATCAAGAAAGCTCATAGGGTACATTGTATCCATGAGAGGTAACGAGGTAGACCTCACCAAATTCAAAGCGATCCTCAAAATGGAGGCACCAAAAATATTGAAACAACTAAGAGGCCTAAAATGAAGACTCCAGTCCATCTGTTGATTCATAGAGCAACTAGCAGAGAAGGCTATCCCATATTCTCATCTACTCCACAAGGGGGTAGCATACAAATGGGATGAAAAATGTGATCAGGTCTTCAACACGATGAAGGAGTAGTTACTCACACCACTAGTTCTCATGCCGCCAATTCAAGGCAAGCCCTTGATCTTGTACATATCCGCAATAGTATCAACCCTTGGCACTCTCTTGGCACAACATGATGAAAACGGGAAAGAGAGAGACATTTATTGTATCAATAGAACTATGGTGGGGCATGAATTAAATTACACATCCATTGAGAAAGCTTGCTTAGTAGTCGTGTTTGTTGCACAAAAGTTCAAACATTACATGCTAACACATCAGATAAAACTCATTGCAAAGATAGACCCCCTCAAGTATTTGCTTTCTAAAGAAACGCTTACGAGGCGAATGACTAAATGGGTTATGATCCCGATAGAGCATGACGTTGAGTATGTGGAATGAAAGGATATTAAAGGAAAAGCAATTACATATCAGCTGGCATAAGCACTGATATATTCAAAAAAACCACTTGTATCAGAGTTCCCCGACAAATCAATCTTCCACCTAAGTGTGGCAAATCACTAGAAAATGTACTTTGATGGATCCTACATACAACACGGGTCAGGTGTTAGAGTCTTCTTTATCACTCCACAAGGAGATTGCATACCTAAATCATACAAGTTGTCATTTCCTTACACAAATAACATTGCACAATATGAGGCTCTTGTCATACAACTGAGAATTGCAGTATAGTGGTAGATCATGGCACTCATGGTCTATAGAGATTCACAACTTATCATCAACTAGGTAAAAAATGAATATCAAACAAAGGATGACAAGTTGATTCCCTACAAAAAAATAGTGGAAAGCCTCAAAGAGTTCTTCATTGATATCACATTTGAGTAGCTACCAAGAGAGAATAACATAGTGGAAGATGCTATGGAAACAATCAGATCGCTATTGGATATCCCACACAACATCCTAAAGCAAGAACTCCTTGTAGAGCAGCTTCTCGTACCAGTGTTCGAGGTACTAAAGTCTAAATTTGTGTGTGAAATCATTGGTCCTGGTGATCCCTAGTATCATGATATATACACCTACTTGAGAATAGGAGTCCTCCCTACCGATATAACCCCAAATCTTAAAAGAGCCTTTGTCAAAAAGTCATCTCATTTTGTCATCCTAGGAGATACCCTATATCGTAGGAGCATTGAAGGAACCCTTTTACAATGCCTAAATGTTGAGGAATCTTTGACCTTTTTAATCGAGGTACACAATGGAGTTTTTGGTTCACATTCGAGTGGTATGACCTTGGCTAAGAAATTGTTGAGGACTGAGTACTATTGGACTACAATGGAAAGGGAAGCTCATGATTGTGTCTGAAGGTGTTTGGAGTGTCAGCATTATGGAGACCTCATTCGTGCACTACCTTAGGAACTCCATCTGATCATTACACCTTGGCCCTTTTCACAATGGGGGCTTGATCTCGTCAGCAAAATCACCCCCACCTCATCTAGTGGACATAAGTTCATCATCACTGCCATGGAGTACTTCACGAAGTGGGTAGAGGCCATTCCCATGACCTATATCACACAAAAGAAGATATCCAAGTTCATCCTAAACTACCTAATATGTCATTACGGTGTCCCTCAAGCCATTATCTCAGATAATGGGACACCTTTCAAAAACCAGGATGTTTGAGACCTATGCCAAAAGTTCAAAATCCAACATCGCTTTTCCACTCTGTACTATCCCCAAGGAAATTGCCAAGCTAAGGCTACAAATAATACCATCTTAAAAATCCTCAAGACAATCAATGAAGCTGGTCATGATTGGCACCTCTAGCCAAATTCTACCTTATGGGTCTACCAAATGAGTATCTACACATGAACACGTGCCACCCCATTCTCTCTGGTCTATGGATCAGAAGCCATACTCCCCATTGAGATCGAGCTCCCATCCTTGAGGATATCATTGCAAAATATCATCATAGATGAAGAATATTGGGTATCACGATTGAACAAGCTAGAACTACTGGATGAGCAACGCATGGATGTCTTAAACTATTTGCAGGTCTACCAAATTTGTCTCAAGAGGAGTTATATCAAGAAGATTAGGATTCAGACCTTTCAAGTTGGAGAGTTTGTGTTGAAGGAGAATTAGAAGAATGTTCCAAATCCAAACAACAAGGGAAAGTTTGAACCCAATTGGTTGGGACCCTTCATCATCACTGTAAGCTACAAGTCAGGGGCCTATAAGTTATCAATGCCCGAAGAGTAACCTCTGCAAGAGCCCATGAATAGCTCCCATCTCAAAAATTTTTATGCCTAATCTTTCAGGGTGTAAAACCAAAAATACAAAAAAAATCCGAAAATGTAAAAATCCAAAAAAATCAGAAAAAGGATTGAAAACAGTAAAGAGAAAAATCGTCCTCTAGTGAAAACCACTTTGGTGGCGCTTTGGGAAAGTACCTTGGTGAAAACCTGGAAAATAGGCACCTTATATAAATAAAGCACTCTCCATCCATCATGATCCCTGCGGCTTATTCTACATCATTCATCCATCGCACTTCCATCACATCCTTCTGTCACCCATCTATGTCTGCATCATCGCTTGATCCTGTGTTCACATCATGATCCCTCCTAGTACTACTTGGCCCATTCCCAAGGTCAGTTTGTCCTACTTGTATCAGAGTAGTCTATTGCATCATGTTGGGGGCATGTTCTCATCGGATCGGATTCGTGTATATTCCTAAAGTCTTCCTTAAAAAAATCAGAAAATCCAAAAACATCAGAAAACCAAAAAAACCAAAACATGTCAAAACCCAAAAATATTTCAAAAAGTTAATCAAAAAGTCAAAAATAGAGTCATCTTGTTGAACTACGGGTCTCTAAGCTTTGAACATAGGAAAGGTTGATCTTTAATCATCCCTTGAGACACTTAGGTTAGTCCTTTAGGAGTCCGTCATAATAAACTGGCAATCCATCTATTTATATCTCATCAATAATTGAGTCTATGTCAGTTGAACTACATGGTCTCTGCATGTATAACGTAGGCAAGGATAATATTTGATCATCCCCCAAGGCCCCTATGATAGGTCTTTAGGTTAGTCCCTTGGTCAAAATCTCAGAAAACCCCAAAACATTGAAAATTTTGAAAATCAAAACATTTGTAAAACATCTTGAAAATACCAAAAACAACCTCAAAACACTTCAAAACATCAAAAACATCCAAATATTTGAAAAAAATCCATCCATCCCATTTCACATTCACCTCAAATAAATATCTGCTCATAATAAATCATCATCATCCTCAACCTTTGGTGAAACAACTGGAAACAAGTCTAGCAGGTTAAAAGTGAAAACTTAAGCATCAAGGTCTCAAGTCTAGGTCAGTAAGTAAACAAGTTTGTCAACTCTTGGTACTAATAACCCATCATCCAATCAAATCCGAAATCATCTAATAACATCATGTCCTAGGATGCATCCTTCCTACAATGGACATCAACATCAGGTATCACCGTAGTTTAGTCTTGGCTAGGGGTATGAAGAACATTAGCTTGTTTGTTTACTCAATCTTTGTTCTTTTTGACTTATCTTATTGTGCTCATTACAATGACCTCTTGATGATGTACGAACAAAGGCATTTAGAGAGGAAGAAATGGGGCAACGATCATTATCTTTTGGTTGCTGTGCTTGTTGGATACTCTTGTAATATAACTTTGGTCATGTGTGTTTTTTTTGGGTGTAGGGAGGGTGTTTTAGGTGTCTTATTGACCACATAGGAAGGCTTACCTTTCTATGTTTTGGTCTGAGATGTTTGGAATATCTAAACTTCATTTTATATGAGATTCTATATACCAGGTATGAATAGTAGTACTCCTATCTAATTGTCGAGTCAAAGCCCATCACACTAGGTGCAAAACCATCCTGGTTCTTTAAACCTTGATGCATCGTGCCTATGTGTGTTATCAAACATAGGGTAAGTAGCCCTTTTAAAATCCCAAATCTTGAGAAGAAATCCATCATCATCAATCATAATCATCATCTCTAATAAAGTCTCGTAGATCATGGACTTGTTGGATCCTCTTGTCTTCATCTCATTTCTTCTTTCTTCTCTCCGCGCTAACATGGTACCATGACAGTTAATAAAAAACATCACCAATGCATCCATCCTGCATCCACAAACGATTAGCATACATACATATCATAATCATAGCATATCACATCATACATCTCACATGCATTGCATCATCATTTAAGATGTTTAGGATAATATAGATTAGTTATTGTAAGCATCTCATAAACCATCTCATTTGCATCATCATCATAACCATCCATATGTCCATCTTGAACCTCTTTTTCGTGAGATCGACCCTCAAATCAAAATTTCCGCTTGGTCTCTTGAGGGGGTGGTGTACCAGTATACTTCTTTCCACTGGGGCATCCAAAAAAAATCAATTTGTTTTTGAATTTTGATCATGGCAGTGTTATTCTTTGAACCAACGCAACAAGTGCATTGCTAGATCCACCATTCACAGTCTTATTATAATCTTATACATAAATGGTTTTTTATATTTATTTATGTGTTGAATTATTTCCATTGATGGTGTATAAACCCCTTTTAATTAATATTTGGATTCATTATTCACATATTGATCTATATGTATTGATGGTATGAAGAACCATTATGTGTGAATGTTGTTCGACATTTTTTATTCTTGAGTTGGCATGCATATTCTTACATATATTTGTGTGTATTATATTAGAGTGTGTTTGTATGCATACTCTTGTATGTATTAGATTTTGTATAAGATACCATATATATATTGGACTTTTATGATGGTTACCATGGACTCCTTATTTGTGTGAGTGTGATTGATACCCAATTCAACCATCTCTTAGGACAATGGGATGAGCTTGAGGGTTCCACATGGTTTGGTGGCACTAAACCATCATTGATGCTGGAAAAACTTGGAGGATGATAAATCAAGAGTGTTTTGGAATCTAAAGATATTATTATTTTTATATCCTTTCTTTGTTGTAATCATTATAAATTAGGTCCTTGAGACCATAGTAATAAGAGCATAGTTTTACATTATTTTATCCTCATGTAGGTTATGATCCATCCATGACTAATATGTGACCCTTTAATTTAATATTTGTATGGTATCATTTCAGATGCATTCACACCTCATCTTGTTAGGGTGATTGCATGATATTTTTATGTTGAAATAAAGATATATGAGCATGGTTGCTTCACAATATGTAGAGTTATATTTATGTTTATGGAAACTTCTATATTAGATTGCATTATTATCATATAAGTGACAATGAATCCATCCTTTATTTTGGTACATATTAATTTTAGTGTAAAATGTAAATAAATTTTTTATTTCTTTTATCATAAATTTCTATGGAGATAAAAAATGATTAACACACATAGTTTTGTATTTTGGTAAAACTATCTATGCAAACTAGAGTAGATAAATTATATGTCATTTTCAATCAAGGTAATTCAAATTCTATTTTTGTGTGTTGTAATAGTATCCCTAGGGTGTTTATACCCTTTTATTTAGTCATCCTTGTTGTGTGTGTGTGTTCATGTGAGTAGGAGTATATTGTTGGTGGTTGAAGCATTCCAAGGAGTCTTGTGAATGCTTATCATGTTCTACCTCAAGTTTTAGTTGTTATTTTGGAGTGTTGGAAAACCTTGTGTGCTAAAATTCATGCCTTGTATCATGATGACTAGAATAATTTGAGTTGTGTGTGCCTTATTTATCTCTCATATCTCTATCTCTCTTAGCCCGTGAAATTTTTTTCACTTGATGATTCACACTCTTGTTGTATTGTCTCTTATCAAACATACTATTTGAGATGTTTTTCAATTTCAGAACCTTGTCCTTAGGAATTCATTCAATCATTCTAGGGTTTTATCATGGCCTAGGAATTGATTTCTTGGTAAAGGAGTCCTTGTTGAAGTCAGAGGAAAATTCTTATGTGGAAAATTTTGGAAAAATCATTCATTCACGCTTTGCAAGACTACAACACATATTTAGGACCATAACACAAATGTTGGACTACAAGGAAATATAATAGAGTCCACTTGGCATGTTAGAGCCCATATCATATTATATTACATTTAGCACATTGACATCCTCCTATACACTTTTACTCTTGGTTCATTAGGCAATGGAAATTTCTTGACACTTTTTGGAAAAAATTTCTAAATGGAAGTTGTTTCACTTGACCTTATTTGTCTCTTATCATTTAAATTTATCAAAAAGTGTTATACTTGGAGATTTATCCCCTCTTTAATATTAATAATCATTTTTTTGCACAAAATCAACTAGTTATCATTCTAATTATTTGACATGTTGTACCTCCTAGTTGATCCACCTCTTGTGTAAGTTTCTCCTTGTGTTTTGATTTAGTTTGTGTCACCTTAGAATGGAGATGAAATGTGTATCACTTTCAAATTATTCCATGTGTTCATGAGAGAATGATGTCATGTGTTATTGTTTGATTATCTTGTGGAGAAATCTCCATCCTCCTGTATGTTCATCATGATGACTTTACTATAGGGTTAGTGAAGTCTTCTACTTTGTGTCTCTATACTTGGTGTATTGGTGATTTCATCTAGTATGTTGTGGTGATTTTCATAACAACTTGTTTGTGTGATTGTGTAATGCGACACGTAAATGTCAGAATTACAAATGTGAAAAATTTATTCATTTGATGTTGGTTCTATCAGTACCTTAAGAGATATCTTGGGGAATTACATTATACATTATATTAAAATACCCCCAAAAACACCAAGTGTGATACCTTCATATGGATATCCACCTAGTAAACTTTTCTAAATTGTTGCATACTATAAATCAATTATTACAACCTTAATATTGTTGGTATAGATGCACATTACTAGTACACTAGCTTCACTCTCATTGTAGCTCAAACCAACATAACATTGCTTTTGACTACTTAAGGTACCAATTGACATCTTCTAGAAAATTATACTACTCTTAGACTGTGTTTCTTAAACTCCAATTCTAATGCAATTCTCTTGTATCACTGTTTATGATCCAACAAACAATAATTACATATGCACTTGTGAGTTCTTCTTTAATGCCTTGCAATTATTATCACAACATCGAAATGTGAAATAAACACATGTGATGTACCAAACAACCTAAAAAATCATTATCAAATGTAAATCACCATATCTACTATTTGGATAGAATTGTGGATCAAAGTTGGGGAAAATTATCCTTATGAAATGGACTTAACACAATTGAATCAATTTTGGGGACTTGTATTGATCTTCGCAATTTGTTCCTAAATGTCAATTGGGGGATTGTAAGGTCATGAAAAGTGTTGTGGCTATATACCAAAGGGCTGAAAATAGTGAACTAAGTGGGGATGAATGGAACTAATTCACACAACAAACTTCTAATTATAAATCTAGTTTAATCTTTTTGTTTTTGTTTTGTGGTAGGAGCTGCTCTAGGAACTGATCTAGGAACTGCAACAAAAATAAACTCTATAAATTATGCACTAACAATGATAAATTCTAGCTTACAAAAATCAAAGTTTTAATTCTTGAACTATGAATAAACACTTTAACAGATAATTGAAAGAAATCAAATTTTAAACTGAATTGCAATTAACTGTGAATAACCGGATTTATGTAAACAAAAGGAAATGATTTAAAAATAAAATCACACATAGTTACCACACCAAGGATAAATTGGAAAAGTTACCAGACAATCAAGCAGTGGGCCCTTCCTCTTTAATCACCTGGTGATGAAATAGAAATGTTGTTTTAGCTCAAATTAATCATGCATGCATAATAATTTCCAAAATATATGATGATTCAAAAACAATAGCCTAACTCTATATTAATGTCTATATCAAGTCTTCTAATTGCACATATTTATAGTAAATAAGCATCGATAAAGTTTGTTATGGTTTATTTGTGGCCTATGTCCAACAAACAAAATAAGCTTGATACAAAATAGGCAATGACCGATGACCACAAATGTATAACAAGTTTAACAAATTTCATTCAAAAATAGTTCATAAACCGGTTAAACTTAATAGCTTTAACATCTCCTCACTTTTCTTCCATCCACGTTCTCAACAACTCTAACATCTCCCTTCAATTATCTCCTACCATTTCATCCACAAAATATTTAGCATTTCAATGGATATTGATATTTTCTAATTGTTTTAATTCCCTTTTATATTTTACTAAATATCAATACTTCCTATGAAAAATAGTGACATGAATGTAGGAAAAGTAAAGGAAAAGGGTAAACAAAAGGTATAATTATTGGGCATTTTCTACCTCCATAATTTACCCCCAACTTATGGATTTTCATGTCCTCATGCAAAGGAAAGAATCAAAAACCAATTAGTTTCTGCAAAGCACCATTAATTTCTCTAGTCCACTTCTACTTTAACTCTTGAATCTATTATCCATGTTAATTGATGGGAAAATATTGTTCCTTAAAAATTGTTGCTCGATCCAACTCTTTCTTCAATCTTTGAATTTCTATTTCCTATAACTGAGAGACAAAATTGGGCTACTGAAGCTAACTCTGCAATTCTTTATTTTCCTCCTTCAACTTTTCAATTGAGCCTTGCAAGTCCTTAATTTGTTTTAGAAGGATTTCATTTTCTTATAACTCCTCTTCAATGTCTTTTTCAACCTTTTCTTCAACTTTTGCTTCAACCTCTTCTTCACCCTCTACTTCAACTTCTTCCTGAGCCCCTTGATCATCTTGGTTAAGAAATCCTCTGTCACCATTTTGTTCTGATTCTACATAGTTGATTATCATCAAATTGTCTTCACCAACTTGGGCAACAAGAGGACTTTCATGTCTTTCTTTTTCTTATGCATTGTTCACATGTGCTACTTCTTCTATTTATACATTAACCCCATCAAATTTTTCCTCCACACTTTGTTGCATTCGAGAAGGGCATGGTGACTCAAATGGGGTATTTTCCTCTTGCTCAATTAAAGGCTCATTTGTGGGAGAATATTTAGCAATTGAAACTTCAGGTTCTTGATCATCTTCAATAGTAATTGTCTCAAGGGCAAAGGATTTTTTTTCTACTGCTTCTTGTGTTTACCTTCATTTTGTTTGCCTACCCTCTCTACTGAATTTACCCTTTTCTAGGAGTTCAGATAGGACTTCTAGGTTTGAATCAGGGTGATTTCTTTTTGGACTATTCATGTGGCTGGCCACATTGGCTAAATCCTCTAATCGACTCATAGGACTAGTGGAAACCATTAATTTATTTTTATTCCTATCATGAGAAGGATCATAATGCTATTCTTTTTGAAACTCAATAGACTAGGTTTGTTTCCCTTTGGTTGGCTTGGCATATGACTTTGAAACTTTAGCAGATTTAACACTTGAAGTCTTGGTCGAGCTTAAGAACTTTTTTGATGAGTTTTCACAGGATTTTCATTTTGAGGAACTAGGGCTTAAATTAGGGTTTTATTTTCCTTCAAAACCTTCTTCAAATGTGCCAAGAAGGGTTTGTTTGTCAAAACAGGAGTTTTCAAGTTGGGAATCATTTGAAGAGTCATCCGAGGAGGTTTCATTTTCTGAGGCTTCAAACTTAATATAATCATTTATATTAATAAAGGAATCCTAATCGCCTGGGGGAGAAAGCTTATTTAATGCATGAATGATCAACAATCAGACTAACCCATGGTGGCCTAATGAATTATTTTTCCCTTTGTGAATAGCCCTACTCATACATTGCAGGGAACAAAATAGAAAATAGGGTACATTGACTAACTAGTTTTTTCTCAAATGCAACATTAAGAGAAAATGTTGAGAAAACACGTACACATATCTCCCTTCACAAGTGATGTATTGAATTATAAAATTCACCACACCTTTCAAAATTCCTAGTAATTAAGCCAATTTAGTTCCTTGGCCATGAACTATCTCAACAAATTCTCCTCTTTTTAGAAACACCTTTCTCATGTGGGTTGCAAGTCCACAACCTTCTTTTTGCTGCTTGGAAAATATTTCTCACCAGTCATAGGTAACCCTTTTATATCCAATACAACCTAAATAGTTACAGGGAATTGCACACCTCAAACATAAACTTAATTTTTGTCAAAACAAAATACAAATTCATGGGCAACCCACTTATCAAACCCACTTAATTTCTTGAAATAAAAATTCAACTATGCTTTTTTGTACACTTCATAAACCTCCTTATTCCTACGAGCCCTTAATTCCTCCATGGAAGTAGGTTCATGATGGGAACATAAGTCTTTAGCCATGGTATATTTTTTCAAGGAAGTCATAACATTGAAAGAGTGGAGACATGTTTAACGGTGTAGACACGCCAAATTGACATAATGACTAACTAGGTCATATTCATCCATTCGACAAATAAATCAAGTTCATTTATCAATCTCCTAAAGTCATCAGTTTAAATCAAAGAAATCAAACTTGATCCTATCATCTCTTTGATTAAATAAATCAATCATTTATTTAATTAAATCTCAAATCATCATTCATCTCCCTTTGATTTGATTTAAATACCTAAATCAAGTCAAAGTGGTCAAATCAGCCTAATCATCATCCTAGCTAATTAATCCTGATTAAATCTAATGCTAATCTCACCCACTTGCATTCTCTAGATTTGGCCACTTGCACATGAAATTGCATTTAATTGATTTATCAAAATTACTTATTTTCAACTTGGCATAAAGGGAGAATATTCTCCAAGTTTGAATTTCCCCCCAAGTGGACATGTACACCCAACAGAGCATTTATGAGGCCTTACATGTCTCTTACATGTCCCCTTCCAAAGGTCAAACTCAGCATTCATTACAAATTTGAATTCAAATTTTCCCTCTCATGGGAACTCTTCCCAAATCTTGCACAACCATCAACCAATCACCACTTGAAAAGTGTCCTTTCATTTGTCCAATCTTAGTCCCACATTGGTCTCTTCAACACTTAGCATTTTGAAAATTCATAAAATAGAGGCTCCATCTCTTATCAAACCCTTCACAACCTCTACAATTTCATCCAAAAAGCATATGCAAAGTTACTCCTTGAGAACTAATTTTTCTCATCATTTCCATTGCATCATCATCACTAGCTATCAATCAAGGATTGGGAAAGGGTCACTAGCACATGTGACACCAATCCAATATGGGATAGATTGATTTCATGTTTTTCTTTGTATGCTTTTATGTATCTTGTTATTAGATAGCATTTTAAAATATGTTAGATATCTCATATGGATGT